>PISX010012207.1:0-61448 GCA_004024625.1 Mellivora capensis | reverse complement strand
AGAGCTTTGTCTTCCTATCTTTTAAGACATCCAGAATTTCCAATATAAGGTCTGCCTTAGAAATTCGGAAAGAAGCGCAGTAGATGATACCTGCATGAGGACGCATTAAGGAACAATTTCAAATATATTGAGTTAATAACTTTGAAATAATCTCATAAAAGTAGAACGACATGAGCCCATCTAAAGCTATGGTCACATCGGTTGTCTAAAGAGGCCGTTTATCATGGAGCCAAAACCCCTCTGCAGGAGAAAGTATTCTAGTCTGCTGACTGGGATGTGCCAGTGCCCTTTGCTTCTCTACCTCCCTCCGTGCTCATAGCCTGATGCTGTCTGACACCAAGATTGATGAACCCAATGACTTCAGGTCTCTCGGCTTTAAGGTCTTTGTTTTTCTGTTCCTGGACTGTCCTTCCACCTCTTACTAGTCCGTGGAGAAGTACCTACCCAACTTTCAAAATACGCCAGGGATCACTTAATAATCTCATCCACAGAACTTTCCTTGAAATTTCAGGCTGGGCCAACAGCCCCTTTCAGGTACAGCCTTAGCAGGTTGTACTTGTTTTCTGCTTTAGCGCTCATCACTTTCTCTTGCAATTTTCTACTCATATTTCTTCTCGAAATGCTGCAACTTTAGGAAACCTTCGGAAATAATAGGAAGTTTCCTGTAGGGATAAACAAACACACTCAGGAAGTCCCCAACCCTGTAATACATTCTATGAGGATTATCTAATTATCGCCTTCAGAAGTAATGTTTTGCTTAGCAAATAAATTTCTGATTCTAATTGGGCTCCTCATGAACCTTTTCTAAAGGGCAGAAATATCTTCATTAGTAGATATCAGTATCCTGGTCCCCTTGATAGGTGTAGTTATCATTGCAAATTAATAACAAGACATTCTGAGACACATATACACACATATACGTGTGTATACGCACACAATATAACACACAATATATATGGGGAGGGAGAGAGGGAGGGAGGGAGGGAGACAGATTAGTTTCTGTGAATGTGGTTAGCAAGTGGGCGTTCATCTCCATTCATGCCACTGACATTTTAGCAGGAGGATTCTTGGCTGTCATGTATGTTATAGGTTACTTGAGCGCCTCCATGACCTTGACCCACCACATGCCAGTAGCAGCCCCCCACTTCTTGTAGCAAACAAAAAGATCCCCAGATATGGTCAGACGTACCCTGAGCAGCAAAACTGCTCCCAGTTGAAAACCTCTGTCCTGAGAGTGATTCCTGCAGGCTGAAGTGTAGGAAGGAGAAACACAAACCCTTCAGTTTTGTAAACAAGAGTCTTGAGTTGGCCTTACCTAGGCTCACTGTGTGCCCCCACTATATTCCTTTGGTTGCAAAGGATATGTGTCCTTAGGTTGGAGGATACAGAGGCTCATATAAACCAACCTATACGACCCTAGTGACTTACTTCTCTTATCCCCAGCCAATTGGCAGAAATGGGATGCTGGAGCTTAATACAGCCTGTGTCCCAGGAAAATCTGGCTCAATGGCTCCTGTTTCTTAATTGATCAAATAGCCTCATGAGACTTATGGGATCTTTTGCACCCAACTAGAAGAAAGGGATGTAAAACACAGCACACTTTAGGCATTTTACTTAAAGAGTGTGTGTGTGTGTGTGTGCGCGCGCGTGTGCGCGCGCACGCACACACACGCACGTGTGAAGTTACCCTAATTTTCAGCTTTAGAAATAACTGTTACGGAAATGCAGACTAAAGCAAACTCCTTGCAAAACATACAAAATACCACTCCTATATCAAACAGCCTTCCAGTTTCAATGTTTTTAACATAATACTTTGTCTTTCTGAGTTAATTAACAAGTTAAGTTAGATATTTTTTCAAAACAAATCAGTGTGGTATTTGGAGTCAGAAGAATCCTGTCTGCATGCTGTAATGTGAGGTCACTATTTTCAGCATCGTTTTAAAAAAATCTGTAATTGAGAGATGCCTGGGTGGCTCAGTGGGCTAAGCCTCTGCCTTCGGCTCAGGTCATGATCTCAGGGTCCTGGGATCGAGCCCCACATTGGGCTCTCTGCTCAGCAGGGAGCCTGCTTCCTCCTCTCTCTCTGCCTGTCTCTCTGTCTTCTTGTGATCTCTGTCTGTCAAATAAATAAATATATTTTTAAAAAATCTGTAATTGAAAGGTAAAAATAAACACCTTATAAACTGTCCGTGTCATGGATGTTCAAGATGATGACCTTGAGTACGACAGAAGGACAACATGGAAAATTACATCCCTTTGAAACCGGACAGGAGCAAAAACTTACGCTAAGTGGACAGGTGTACCTAGTATTTGACCCAACTTCTGATTCACATCATGTATGCCCCTACCTTCAGACTTTATAAAGGTATTACGTCAAAAGTAAATCTCCACGGAAGTCAGGGATTTAAAATTACAAAGACAAATGGCTTATTAAACACTAAAGGACTAATCATCCTTGTTGCAAACAACGAGCACCCAGGTGAAGGTCTGTGCTTTGAGAACAGTATGTGAGACCGCACCAGGGATCATTCCCACGGATTTCAGTGGAAGAGCTACAGCTTCCAAATAATTAATTTTAAAAAGTTAAGAAAGAGAAAATGCAAAAGGCCACCCACTTCCTGAAAAGGTCGGTGGACTCTCGTCAGGAATGCTTTTCCTTCTGATGAATCACACCCGCCCAGCGAGGTTTCCTATCCACTCACTCAGAAGCAAGGCAGAATTGCACCTGCCCTGCATGTTTCTCCCTCATTAAATCCTTCTTCATCCATGGAAAACGGACTGATGCTTCCCCTGCCCCTTCTGTGTGGCCTGAAGAACTTTAATGGGCTGGAATCACATAATCACCAAGCATTCCCTGGTCTGGTGAACAAACTGCACATACTGAACAAAGGGGGCAAACGTTCCGCCCAAGGGCTGATGAGTACATTGGCGGTTTAATTTAAAGCTGCCCTGGGGTAGCCATGCTGTCTCATCTGGCCTCTTTACGTTTGTGTTACCATAGAACCAGACAGATTCCTTCTTTTTGTTCTGGGACTGTAGCTTCCAAATCACAGGAGAATGAAAACGCTCCCCTGATGTCCATCTGAAAACTCAGACTGGGCTCCATAGCAACTACCAATACCCATTTTTTACACCATTGGCAAAGTGGGCCTGGGAGGCTCACAGAAAGGGTTTTACTGTAACTGCCCCGCCTAGATGGCAACACCAGCCTTGTACTGGACGAACGTGGCTTTGTCCTTTCAGGCTCTGCGTCAGAATCACCTGACAATGTTGAGGGACCTTTGAAAATTTAATAACACCATGTGACATTTATTGAGCACATACTATATGTCAGGCACTGAGGCTAAGCACATACTTCTTACCTCATTCAATACCTACACCCGTTAAGAGGCAGGGACTACATATAACATGCCAAGGTGTCACATATAGGTACTGAACTAACTTATTTAGATTTTGTAGCAAGTGATAGCGATTTCCTTATGTGTGAATGGTACGGTACTTCCGAGCATTTATGTATATGCATGCTATTTTCATCATGATCTATGAAGATTAAAGACAAGGTCATTGTCCATTTTACAAAGCAGGGACTAAGGCAGGAATTCCATTTTACAAAGCTTTAAGTCACTGTCTACAAGGGGAAGGGCCTTACCTAAAATCCAGACTCACCACAAGGTAGAGGCTCTTGGTTATGAGTAGAAGAAAACCCCCATACCAAGTCAAGCAGGAGCTTAGAACACTGTGCGAGATGGGGGCTTGAGTTTACAACCCTGAATTCCTTCACTGGTTTGCATTTTAGACCAGGAGTCAATAAACTACGGCCCACTGGCCAAACTTGTCCTACTACGTGTTTTTATAAATAAAAAGTTTTATTGGGACACAACCACCTCTATCTGTTTAGGACTTATCTATGCCTGATTTTGTGCTATGACTACAATGTTGCAGTTATGCAGTTGTGACATAAATTGTATAGCTTGCAAAGTCTAAAATACTATCTAGCCCTTTACAGAAAAAAATTACCAATTCCTATTCTAGATTATAAAGGAATTATCTTCTATTCTCCTATTTGGCTTAGGTATGATTGTGAATAAATCTTTTTTTTTAATTGCTAGATAACCTGAGAATACTGTCAGTCTTTATAACACAAATGGAATGAGTCCTGAACTATTTTGTATATGAGGTACTTGTTATTTCTTAATACAATCTTCATTTTCTTAAAACAATCTTCATTTCCCAGGAGAGCATAAGGGGCTCTGCCTCCGGTCAAATCCTATGTCCCTCTGCTCAGCTCCCCCAGCCTCTCACATACACACCCATCTATGGCGAGCTGCTTCTCAGGCCACTGTCACAGATATCCCCCTATCTGCACAGAATACGCTCAGCCTCATGTCTCCTAGCAACTTCCTCCATCAAGGCGCCCTCTGTCTACTCCACTTTTTGCCTAGTTTTTCTTTCTCGTTAATGGTTAAACAGGTTTAAATCTCCCCCAACCTAAGTAATGTTCCTCAGTCTTATCTCCTCTTATAGCTACCAATGTGTTATCTCTCTTAACTTTCATTATTGAGTTTCTTGGAAAACTTGTCTAAAATCACTCTTCAGTTCCATTTTCTCCCTAGTCCATTGCTGCTGGCTATTTCTGCACACCAAGCCCATGAGGGCACCTCCATGTATATGTGTGTGTGTGTGTGTGTGTGTGTGTGTGCACACCCACTAACACACATACATTCAGACACATGGTCTCTCTCTCTCTCACACATCCCACACACAATTTTTGTAAAAAGGCCTCTACTTTTTCAGGATTAATTCATAATAGTGGAATTACTGGATTAAAGGGCATGTAACGTTTTAAGCCATATGGAAAAGCTGTGCTTATACTTTTTTTTTTTTTAAGATTTTATTTATTTACTTGACAGACACAGATCACAAGTAGGCAGAGAGGCAAGCAGAGAGAGAGAGAGAGAGAGAGAGGAGGAAGCAGGCTCCCCGATAAGCAGAGAGCCCGACACGGGGCTCGATCCCAGGACCCTGGGATCATGACCCGAGCTGAAGCCAGAGGCTTTAGCCCACTGAGCCACCAGGCGCCCCTGTGCTTATACTTCCAACAAAAGTGGGCAAGAGTAACTTCCAGGTCATTGCTGACAGTGGGATACTATCATTTTCAAAAACTTAGCCACTTGGATAAAGAAAAGTAATATTTTTGCAACTATTAATTTTATTTTATTTTCTCTGATTACTCGTAAAGTTTTACATATTTTTTAGAAATTTATTGGCAAATAAAGATCTAACTTCCATATAAGCATTTTGAAAGTTTTCATCTCTCCTAATGTAAAACACTTTTAAAATAAGCCATTATTTCTAAGCAATTGTAAAATATTCTTTGCTTTAATGCAATTTTATCAATAATTTAACTGATATAAAGATGGGCATTAAATCTGAATAAAAGTGATATATTAAATATCAAGAATTAACTTCAAATGTTACAAACAAGTAAAAATTTTGACACTAAAAATATTAGGATTCTAAAAGAAATGTTTAGAAATTATAAAAACTAATGGACATATTTCATGTAATATTTCTCCTTAAAGAACATAAACAGGGCACCTGGGTGGCTCAGTGGGTTAAGGCCTCTGCCTTTGGCTCAGGTCATGATCCCAGGGTCCTGGGATCACGCCCCATATCACGCTCTCTCCTCAGCGAGGAGTCTGCTTCCTCCTCTCTCTGCCTGCCTCTCTGCCTACTTGTGATCTCTGTCAAATAAATAAATAAAATCTTAGAAAAAAAAAAGAACAAAACATACCACCAAAAACAAACAAACAAAAATAGGAAAATTTTGACATAACACTTATGAAGTATGTTTTTGCAAAATCTTCCTTAGTATGTGATTGAATAAAAGCAAATCTTTTAAAAGCTAAAAACTCATAAAAATACTTTTCATTACTTCTCACTCCTTCTGGGGTCCTTTGAAGATAAAGTTCATTCAATTTAAAGAAGTAGAACTCTTTAAATTATATTGTTAATTAAATCATCTAAGATTAGAGAGAGTAAAGCAATATCCTTATGTTGTTTTTGTACAAACTACTTGAGACTTTTGGGGTCACATGACACTGTTGAGATGTAAGTAGAAACTAAAATATAATTAAAATACATGGAAATTTCTTGGTATCAGGGCTAAGGTTTGATAAACTTGGCCACAATGACTAAATACAGCTTAAAAACATCTTGTAAGAAAAGGTGTTAGACTCCTGTGAACCTGTGATGTTTAAAACAAATCACAAGTTAACACATTCTGAGAAAGAAATATTTAGCAAGTGTCATTAAAGAATAACACTGAAGGATATCACAGTATTTGTAAAGAGCAAGTATTTTATTTGACTCCAAATTAATTTATGCACTTTGGTTGATTACATAATCATCTTTTCCATTAAACTATAGTCTTTACATTTCTATTTATTTATTTACCTAGGATGGTGTCTTACACATATTTGGTGCTCAAACATATTTATTGAATGAGTGAATCTTTCTTTTGTGATAATTGGGAGTTCATAGTATTTAAGCTAACAAATTGAAATCTGTACTATGTATGAGACAATGTACTTTTCTTTATGACAATTAAATGTAGTAACTTGATTATAACATTAAACATCTGGGTCCGAATTGATGTATTTTTATAGAACCATGTTACAGTATGCATCTGAAGGCTTAAAACATCCTATGGTCTTTGGCATGGAATTCTGCTTCAGAATTCCACCTCTCTCTCTCTCTTTCTCTGCCTGCCTCTCTGCCTACTTGTGTTCTCTCTCTGTGTGTGAAATAAATAAATAAAATGTTTAAAAAAAATAAAAAATAAAACAACATATTTTGGAAATGTGAAAAACTGTCTAAAATTAAATTGTCTTCCTTGCTTCTATATTATAGTTATTAATACTACTAGTTATTGATGACAGACACAGCAACTGAGTAAAACGGGATGGATTAATCAGAAAAATTGATGAAATTATTCATCATTAAGAAACTTCTAACTCTTCTAATTAAAAGATTCCAGATTGAAATTTTTTAAAGCGATTGCTAAAAACAAGCAAAATTCATTACTGCTAGAGAACGGGTCATCATTTGGTGGAAGGAGCACTCAGTCACTCACTCATTCCCCATACATAGCTCACATTCATTTTACCCATATACGTTCATCTACTAAGAGTCTACCACGTGCCAAGTACTCTGCTAACTGCTAGTGACCAGAGTCACTGATTAGAATTTGGAGGGTCTTGTATGTAATAGAGAAGACTTACAGTTTATGAGATAGACAATCAGGCAGAAGAATAATATGATTAGGTTTATAATTTAAAGATAATCATTACAGCGACCATGTGGAGGAATGAGTGGGTAATAGGCAGAGTAGCATGAGAAAGGCCAGTTATAAGACTCTTGAAATGGCCCAAGGAAGGGTAAAATGAGAACCTGAAATAAGACAGTGGTCACAAGCACTGGAAGAGAAGAGAGAGATGAATCCCAGAAGAGATGACATGTTTTGAGTTGCCTGTCTTTTACAGTGACAGAAGCATAACAAATATATGATAATGTTTGAAAATAGAGAGAACAAAAGGCAAAAGTAGGCCTCCCTGAGAAGTTCAGGAGGGATATGGAGCTGTTGGTATGGTCAGCCAGTCAGGGTTGCCACTCATCTTTAGACAAAACGACAAATGGTAACTATCTGAACAAGCGACCGCAGCCATTGGAACTGATGTACAGCGGTAGTCAGAATTATGTTTATGTTTGTTCAAGTTTAATCGTTTAAATTTCTATACCTTTTTGGTTGTTCTTTGAAGAGTGATTTTCTTTTCCTTAATACTTAATTCCAAAACAAATACCTCAAAAGTAAGGTAAAATATTATTTTACTATGTTTTTCTTTCTTTTTAAAAAGAATAAGGATATATTGGACATATTATTTTTTTCAAGCATGAATTATGTAATGTAAGTCTTGGATTACTTCCCCATAACAAAATTAGCAATAATTTGGAGTAAAATTTCAGTTTTGTAAAAAATTCAATTTGGTGACCATTCTTGGCATGCATTAATTATCACACCTATGTCACCTACATAAAATTTCCCTTACCTTTCTGTGGGATAATGATCCCTTCCCGATTATCTCGTGCCACACTCAAGCTACGTTCTCCATGGCACCATTTTGCCAGCTGCTATAAAGAGTCTCTGTTAAAGGCGGAAGGCTTTGATCACTGGGTAAACATGATATGTTTAAATTATGCTATTCTCTCTCTCATTGCTTTGTAGATTTCCAGCCAATTCATCTAGTAGTGCTTCAGCTAAGTTTCACTCAAAGTACAGAGGTAGTTGTTAAACTATCTTCCAGTGAATTTTTTGACTAATCAATCAAATTAGATAATTCATGCAGCCTATGCATGTACTCTGGATAATATGGTGAAATATTAATTTGTCTTTTTTTCCATCTTGAAAGAACATGAGCTATTTTTGCACCTTATTCTATTCTAAGAAAAGAACTAAATGAACTGTCCTCTCCTCTCTGTTCCTCCAGGTACAAGGTCTTCTGCCCAGGAGCTATTCTGGAGATGAATATGGAGATTTGGATCCAGACAGAGGTAAGCAAGAGGACTTTGAAAGGAGAGAGTAAGAGGAGAAGAGCTTATTCAACCAGAGGGAAAAAGGAGCCATGTCTCCCCAAGCCAGTCAGGACCTGGGGTTTTTTTCTTATTTCTTTTTAAACCCTGTTCATGGTGGGAAAAAAAAATGGAAAAATATAAATTATCAATAACCAGGAGTGAAAATTAGGTATCACTAGAGATCCTTGAGATGTTATTAGGTTTCATTTAATTCCACAGATCTTGTGACTTCATAAAAGATAAGATTTATCTATATTTTTCTAAAAAGAAGTAAAGGAATTCTTTTTATATCCTGTATATGAGTATTGTGTGGTTTCCTCTTCTTTCTCTCTCAAAGTGCCTTTTGAGAAATAAAATTCTTACTTTTAAGTAAGCACAATTCATCAAACTTTAATTTCATGGGTCATGCTTTTTGTATCTTGTTAAAAAAAAATCTCTGCATGCTAATAGCGTCCCAGGACCAAATACCGATATGTGGGGGCAGGTTTTCCTGCCACATCACCAAGAATTCTCAGGACACCAGCTGGGTGTCCACCTCAACTCAATTCAGACACTATCTACCTGAAGATGGCATAAGATTCCATAGGTTAAGGGCTCCATCCACAGACTGAGTCTCCTCCCTCCACATCGCCCCCACACACATACTTCAGAAGTCAGTCACAAGACCAGTTGGTCACCTGTGCTTCTGCCTTACTGGCTATAAATCAGAAGTTCCCAATACCCCCCCCCATCCTTGGGCTTGTTTAATTTGCTGAAATAGCTCACAGAACTCAGAAAAAAACATTTACTAAATCACTGCTTCCCTATCAAAGGATATAACTCAGGAAGAGCTAGAAGAGATGCATAGGGCAAGGTATGTGGGAAAGGGGCACAGAGCTTCCATACTCTCCCCAGGCACACCACTCTTTCAGATCTCCAAGTGTTGAACAACCCAGAAACTCTTCAAACCCAGTCCTTTTGGATATTTACTGAGGTTTCATTACACAGGTATGACTGTTTAATTCATTGGCCCTCAACAACTGATTCAACCTCCTGTCCCTCTCTCTTTTCCTGAGGTCAGGGGGATGGGACTGGAAGATCCAGCTCTCCAATCACATGGTTCATTCTCCTAGCAACCAACCCCCATGGTTAGGTGCTTTCCAAGTCAACTCACTGATATATAAAAACTGCTTTTATTTCTTTCATCATTTAGGAAATTCTAAGAATTTTAGGAGCTCTGTGTTAGAAACACAAAGACCAAAGTCATATTTCTAAATAAAAATCACAATATCACACATGCCCAAAGTCATGAAGATATTAGTCTACGTCTTCTTGTAGAAATGTTACTGATTTGTTTTTTACATTTAGTTTGATGTCCATTACAAATTAATTTTTTGTATGTTGTGAAGTAGTGGCTGAGGTTAATTTCTTTCCATATTGAAAAGAAAAATCTTTCCCACTGAACTGCAGTAGGAGAGAGAGAGAGAGAGACGGAGAGAGAGATTGATTTGAAATGTTTGGAAGTATTTTCTGGACTATTATTCTGTCACACTGTTCTATTTGTCTATTGCTATACTAATACAAAATGATCTTAACTATTACAGTCTTACAGTAATACGTAGAAACTGATAGTGTAATATGAACAACTTCATTCTTCAAAAGAATCAGTCAACCAAGCAATCCTGCTCATGGTAAAGATCTATTGGACTGACTAGGTAGTTAAATGTCTGTAGGATGACCACAAAAATACAGACCTGGGGCGTTCTGGGGTCATGAGGAGCGCTGCCTGGGGAGTTAGCACTTAAATACATGAAGGAGAACCAGATTCAGCAACACTGGTAGCAGTAAAAGCAAAGTAGGCTCTGAAGTTTTACCTTACTCTGTGAAAGGTCAGCTCTCTCCTGCTTTCTGGGTACCACGTAAAATTCCTGGTTATTTATTCAACATGAGGCAGAGCTGAAAGTGCTCTTGGTTAAGTCTGAATCTCTTGCTGTTATATTTAGCTGGAGCTCTAAATAAGATATAACATTATTAAGGTTAAGAACAAAGAAATAGAGACGCCTGGGTGGCTCAGTTGGGTTGGACGACTGCCTTCGGCTCAGGTCATGATCCCGGAGACCCGGGATCCAGTCCCGCATCAGGCTCCCAGCTCCACGGGGAGTCTACTTCTCCCTCTGACCTTCTCCTCGCTCATGCTCTCTCACTGCCTCTCTCTCAAATAAATAAATAAAATCTTAAAAAAAAAAGAACAAAGAAATAATATGGTGTCTTTCACTGGAATATTATGAGGTGAATTTATAACCACAATACCTTTAGAAATTCTAACTTCTCTTGCTTCAAACATCTCCATGAGAGCAGGGACTTTGGTTTTCTCGTGTTCCTCTTCCTACATCTTGGCACATATGTTCATTAATCACAGGGATGAAATCCATTATATGTAGACATTATGACTCCTTGCATTATCACTCTTCTTTTATTGCAATATCCATGGAATATCTGTGGTAGAAGATTTATACATCTCTCATATTTCCTATTTTTACTATAGTATCTGGGATTGAAAGCTCTCATTCAGTTAGGACCATTAGGAGTTCCAATCCACAAAGAGAAGACCACATAAATATGGAAATAATACACGGTCCAGATGTAACTGGCCGCCAATTCGTTACTTCTCTCTCTACTTTTGCATAGCTTAGACCAAGTGCTAGCGCTTTACAGCATCACCGGCTATACAAAACACATCTCATAAACCACTATGGCCAAAGGAGATTTTAAGGCCATCTCATGAGAAATGGAGGGAGTGTTACATTAGTCAGTACTAAGAATGTTCCTCTGAGAAAATCCTTATCTTCCTTCCTTTCCTGGTCCTCCTTCTTACCAACCTCCACTCCCCAATCTCCCTTTCTTAAGACAAAGCTATTTGTACCGGCCCAGGTTCTTCCAATTTTGTTTTTAAGTATCTGGACACCTAACACCTCATACTGTATCCAAGTATATGAAAAGTTATTATGTGGAAGAGAACTTTGAACCCAACTGGGAAAAACAACCCAGCAACATGGAACCTTCCTCAGAAGAGCATGTATGTGTGTGTGCTGATGTGCTGAAGTCAGGATATTGTAGAGCTGTGAGTAAACAGACATTTTCCTCCCTGTCACAACATCTTTCATGTCACATATGCGGTTTAAACTGAGACCATATATTTTTTCACACTGATCTTGTCAGCGGCTCTGTAGAGCAGTCTTTTCTTTCTATTGTCTAGTTTTCTCTGCTTACAGTTTGTATTTTTTACTGCCTCCCATTTTGCTGCAGGAAGCAATTTAAAATCCTTTTTTTTTCCTTAACATTACAGCTCACTTATGAATAGGGCTTATAACAAAAACAATTTTTGAAGAGAGAGAGAACATCAGTCTCTCTGCAAGTTAAATTTCATTCCAAAAATGAAAAATCAAGTTACAGTCCCAAACTACGTCTTATCTACTCAACTTGTCAAAGTTTTTAGTTGAAGGCAATAGAAACACTCTGAAGGATTTGAACAGAAAAGGAATTTCCTGAGACTAAAACCTGCTAGGTGCTTTAAAACACCAGCTCGGAAAAAAAAAGAAGAAACCATGAATTCCAGACAGCAAGGATCAGAGTCAAAAACAAGTAGGCACACAAGCAGGCAGAGAGAGAGGGGTAAGAAGGCTCCCTGCTGAGCAGAGAACCCAATGTAGCTCGATCCCAGGACCCTGAGATCATGACCTGAAGGCAGAGGCTTAACCCACTGAGCCACCCAGGAGTCCCAACCATAGAGCTTTTATAATTTATTGCCAGGGAAGCTGGAATAAGGTAGATCTGCCCTTTTGGGCTAATATGGTCTTCTACTTCCAAGACCCATCAGCAAGAGATCTCCAAACATAAGAAAGAGGCTCTATTCTTGTAACGAAGCAAAACAAAACAATAATGATAACACCAAATGTCCCATGACAATAACAGAATAATGGAGAAATTTCCAAATTGAATTTTATTAAATTACATCAAACTCAGTATTCTACATTTGAAAATATACCCAAATGGTGGTGTATTTAAAAGTTTAGAAACAAAGGGACGCCTGGGTGGCTCAGTTGGTTGTGGCTGCCTTCGGCTCGAGTCATGATCCCAGAGTCCTGGGATCGAGTCCCACATCCAGCTCCTTGCTCGGCAGGGAGCCTGCTTCTCCCTCTGCCTCTGCCTGCCACTCTGTCTGCCTGTGCTCGCTCGTGCTCTCTCTCTCTGACAAATAAATAAATAAAATCTTAAAAAAAAAAGTTTAGAAACATGTCTCAACAATACATTACCATATATAATAGTATTATATATGGCAGTTTTATATAATATGATAATAGAATGAACTATTTATGTATAATACTAGTAAAATGTAATGTTTATGTACAAAATGATTACATATACATACTTTTTTAAAAAAGAACCAGGCTATGTACTTTTAGCATTCCCAGATTCACACTATGTTCACATTCAATAAAGCCAAAACAATTTTATAAACTGGTGTTTTCCCCCTTGCAGCCCTTGCTCTGTGTGCTAAGATAAACAGTCACAATCTTTTATTTGTCCTCAATATGAATATGGCTATTCACTTCGTCTTCCGTTGAAAGTAATGAATAGTTACTATATTCCAATAAATTGGAATAAAGGCCCATTTACGATATTTGTGATCTAATGACAAAAATAGTATTTCTAGAAGGTAAGTCATTTGGCAGTCACATTGGGAACATACTTTGTAATCACCTATCTACTTTGAGTCAACGTCACCACTCTCTTTTTGTGGCTTCCACAACCCTCTGCCTCTCTCACTGTCAATATATCAGAAACGGACTCCTTCATACTTTGAAGTGCTCTTAACTCCTCTTTGTGGCGTCCTTGCTTCACTGGCACTTTCGGCGCTGGATCATTTCAGGTTTCCCTCCCAGCATCAGTTGGTCCTTTTTGCCTTTTCTATTTCCTTGGTTCTCTGATGCAAGTGTCAACTTTTGGGTCCCTCCGCCATCATCTGGGCCAAACAACAAACTAACAGACTTTGATGGATAAGTCATAAAAACATATTCAGTCACTAAATTTACTGGTTAGACCCTCTTCCTGCTAAGCAATTATTTTATTCTTCTGTTATTGACTCACAGCCAATTGTTTTATATAAAGAATTATTTATGAAAATTGTTTCATATACAAAGACTTTTTTTTTTAAGTTTCCTTTTCACTGGAGTCTTCCAAAGTAAAACCACTTTCTCAGTCTCTGATTCTCAATTCTGACTCTTCAGAGGACAATGAATTCAGTTGGGAGGTCCTAATGTCCTAAAAAGGGGACAATCTTTTTTGAGTCAAAGCATCTGGGGAAGAATCCTCCCTCTTGCATGTTCGCTCCATAACCACAGGCAAATATGTTCACTTCCATGTCTTATTTTGCTTATCAATAAATTAAAGTAATTGCATCTAACCCGCGCAGCATTGTAATCACTTTTCATCGGGAATTTCACTGGCTTTAACTCATTTCTCTACTTTTTAAATGTAAATGAATGTGAAACTTTCCTGTTTTCCTTTCATATTTTCCCTTACAGATCTGTCTTTAATTCTTTCCGGTTTGCCTCTCAAGTATTATTTCATAGATGACTCCTAACCACAAACTTGATCCCTGAATCATTCTTGATCTTCCATTCCACATGTAAGTGAGAAAAATGGAACTATCTCCTACTTCATTTGCACCCCCAGGAGAAGTGTATTTTTATCTAAATATTTGATTAGGCAGAACTTTACAGATCATAATTTTAATAGCTTCTAGAAAAATATAAGTTCTTATCTGCCTGTAAGGTTAAAAAAAGCTGAGTTGCTCTGATACAAAAACTTGAGGTTATATTTTTCCATCATTTTCCTTTTGTTATTCTCTGGAGGGGTTAGGGTTGGAGAAGAGAAGAAATGAACAGGAAATGAGAGTTATAGTGAGGAGATAAGGGAGCATTTACAAGTCAGAAGAGAGAATAATTTTAAATTAATTTTTAATTTTAAGTTGTTTACATAGTAATATACATTTATCTCTCTCCCCAGACCTACAGTTGTCTTGTTTAAGGGGGATTTTGTGGAAGTTTAAAAAAAAATGAAGAAGAAAGAAAAAACTGCTTTCCGTTTCTTGTTCAACATTTGAGGAGCACATAGAGCCTATGGACCAAAGTGTTGGAGCTAACCTGATTTACCAAAATGAGAAGTCTGTGGCAGAGATGAATGTCAGAGTAGAAATCCCCTGGAAGTTTGCAGAAAATCTAGGGGATTTCAGTAATCTTTCCAACAAAGAGTGAGGTAGGAATTTGAGGAATTACTAGTAAGATGTTAAAAATCAGAGAGTTAAGGTGATTCCTACATATACTCCCAACTTTCTCCCACATTTCATAAGTGCATACCTTACTTTTACCTTAAACATGTATTTCTAAAAGTGAAATCACATTTCTTAAACAATGTCCAAAATCAGATGTCTATTATTTTTATCACAGATACCAAAAGGAGGACATTATCTTTAACCTTAACATTTCCCCGTTTTCATGCTGTTACTAAGCTTCTATTTATTATGAAGTTTGTTCAACAGTAGTTACCATCAGGAAATCTACTCCCTGCTGTTTGCTGAAATGCATCATAAAAAATAATCACTAAAGTCATCTTTCCTTGCTTGTTTCCTCACTTTAAAAAAAAATTATCAATAAGAATCTTGATATTGCATATGCTGGAAAATGATTACATATGCTGGAAAAGATGGAATCATCTTTCCTTTCTGTATCTTGAAATGCATACAGACCTAGCACTTTGCTCATCAGGAATTCATGGGATGGGTTTCGGGGAAGAAAATGACCCAGGGCACTGCTAACAGAAGGCTTTATTTGGAAATAAAGGTAAGCAGACTTTAAAGCAGTGTTGTAACTTGAAATGGAGGGGGCAAGCATTTTATAGGTCAGCAAGAGGGGTCAGCTAAGGTTCAGAGAGTTTCCAGAATGACTGGTGAAAATGGTGCCTGGAAAAGGCAGAAATCAGTCTTGCAGTTAGTAGCTGTTTCATGGGCAGTCTGGGATTGTCAAGATGAGTGGGGACAAGAGCTAATGGCTAAGGTCCTGCAAGAGGGGTGACACAGAACACCAGAGGGAAAGGATGGCGAAGCGCTGTGGAAAGTTCCCACCTTCCTGGGTTCTCACACTTCCCAAACAGCACGATAAATACAGCAGCAGCACACACCTAATACTTTTTCTAACAACTGATGTGGTAGATATTTTAAAATTCTTCTTGCAGTCTTTCAGAGGTATTTGCTCGTTGATCAATCCAAACCTATGTTTTTCTATCCATAGAACCACTGTTTCTAAATGTTGTTCAACACAGAATCCACCCAAAAACTTCTAAAAAAAAATTCCCAGATAAATAATGGGGCTTCATTTCCAAGTGAAACACAGTATTGATTTTATTTGTAAGAGGGCAGAGTTAGACTCTGTCAGGTTACCTTTGAGCAGAAGAGTTTGGACTACAAACTGAACTCCTGTTTACCAAACACTGTTCAGCTAGCTCAAGTTCTGCAGAATATGGTGTGAAAGTTATCTGGATTTTGAGATTCTGCATTGGGGAGAAAAAGAAACAGATATCCTAGAAGTGTCTGCCAGATATTATGAGTAGAGTGATCTGGTAGCTGACTTAAGAGAAGGAAATTTTGAAAATGACCACAAATGAGGACATTTAGAAAGTGTAACTGCATCGTCTCTGTTGTACCCACTCCCTTTCATCCCTTCATCAGACCTTATTAGTATATTCTTATATTATTTATCACAATTGCGCTTGTACATGAGGTAGCCTGGGGAGTTGAGAAATAGAATGAATTAAATGAGAATGGCACAGCCAAGGAGGCCAGTGCGAAATGAGTAACACATATAAAATTGGGGTGGCATAATAGTGAGATTCTTAATTACGACATGATGTTGTTAGTGACTTGCTGAATATTCATAATCTCAGCAACTAAGTATTTTAAATGATGAAGAAAAAAATTTTTTATAATTTTTCACTATACCCTTGTAAAAATTGCAGTATAGTTTATGCAATAAAACATTATCAGAGGTTATGCAACTAAAGAAAGATCACGTCAGAAGAAAGTAGCAATGATCAACAAAATATCCGATCCCTGATGCCTTTGCACTCACAGGAGACTATGCTACTGTGGGACTAGGTTTAAAGAGAAGTAATTTAAAGAGGTTATTCCCCCTCAAAGTATTCTGACCTGTAAAATGTAGTAATAAGTAAATTTTATACCTGATATCAAGACTATGCAGGTATTGGGGTGCCTGGGTGGCTCAGTGGGTTAAAGCCTCTGTCTTCAGCTCAGGTCATGATCCCAGGGTCCTGGGATGGAGCCCCACATCGGGCTCTCTGCTCAGCAGGGAGCGTGCTCCCCCCCCAACCCCTGCCTGCCTCTCTGCCTACTTGTGAGCTCTGTCAAATAAATAAATAAAATCTTTAAAAAAAAGACTATGCGGTTATATAGTATTTTTTAAAGATTTTTTATTGATTTATTTGAGAGAGAGAGTGTGTGAGAATAGAGTGGAAGAGGGGCAGACAGGGAGAGAAAGAATCTCAAGCAGACTCCCTGCTGAGCACAGTGCCAGATGCCCAGCTCAGTCTCCAGACCCTGACATCATGACCTGAGTCAAAATCAAGAGTCAGACACTTAACCACTTGAGCCATCCAGGTGCTCCTATAATATTTTTTTCCTAAGGAAAATTATAGTAAATAAATTCTCAAAGGCACCAACACTGTAACCACTTTGGTTGTGTTTTTTTCTTTCAGTACTGAACATTTAGTAAGTACAAATGTTTGGAAAAATAAATGAAGTACAAAATATATATTGTATCTTTTGAAAATTATGATTATTTTTTAGTTAGATAATTCAGTAAAAAGTAAATTTGTTTTAGTATATTTCCTTTGTGTGTTCAAAAATTTATAAAATTTAAGCAATTACTATAGGCTTAGCATTCAGGCAGATAAGGGGACTACATTTATGAAGGAACTAATTTTTATGTATATACACATTTTTATTTGCTTATATAGTAACTTCTCAATAAATGTAATGAATGAATTAAAAAGGAGTTGGGTAATCAAAGCAACTTAATTGCACAAAAAACTGAAGTTGGCAAATTGTTAAAGTATTTTACCCATTTCCTCTTACTGATAATGTTATGGCTCTATAGCATAATTAGCACTTCTATGACTAAGGTCCCAGGACCAGCAATTTTAGCATCATCTAAACATTTGTTAAAAACCTATGCATTAACACAGCCTCCCTTTGATTCTGATGCAGACTAAAGTTTGAAAAACATTAGTCTAGGCTAAAGTGTTGGGCTCCTGCTTCCATGATTCTACTCTGTTATCCTGCCCCTTCCTACTCACAGAATGGATCACTGTCCAATAGGACACCTGGACCAATCATATTCTCTCCCTCTAGGACTTAATCTAAGAGAACTAAAGATTGGAAATCCATAAGCAGGAAATCATTTTTGAAGCTGAGAAGTCAGGTATACTTAGTATAACTAGAACAGACATTTTGGGGTCTTGTGGACAACAGAGGATGTTTGTTTATGGACAAAGGTAGGAAAATAGGGCATACAAGAAAAGAGAGAAATGATTAAGTAGTCATTCCTTATTCCCATATTTTCCTTGTTGTCAGTTCGGCCACATGTAATTTCTGGCAGTATTTTTTCTTCCTGGGTTTGGTATGCTATCTCTGAACATATGTTATACCCCACATGTTATATCCATGAGTTAGGTCATTTTCCCTCTATTGCAACAAAATAATTCCAATACAAAAATGTGTGCATAGTAGCAATTGATTAGGGGCTCCTGGGTGGCTCAGTTGGTTAAGAATCTGCCTTCAGCTCAGGTCATGATCTCACGTCCTGTGATCCAGCCCTGCATCAGGCTCCCGGCTCTGAGGAGAGTCTGCTTCTCCCCCTCCCTCTGCCCCTCATATGCGCCCCCCACCCCGTCTCCCCTTAGCTCATGCTTTCATTCTTGTGATCTCTCTCTCAGTATCTCAAATAAATAGATTCTTAAAAAAATAGTAGTTGGTTAGTTGTTTAAATAAGGATGGGACGTCTGGGTGGCTCAGTTGGTTGGACGACTGCCTTCGGCTCAGGTCATGATCCCGGAGACCCGGGATCGAGTCCCGCATCAGGCTCCCAGCTCCACGGGGAGTCTGCTTCTCCCTCTGACCTTCTCCTCGCTCATGCTCTCTCACTGCCTCTCTCTCAAATAAAGAAATAAAATCTTTTAAAAAAAATAAAATAAAAATAAATAAATAAATAAATAAGGAAAATAACAGTGATCAACTGTTGCATAATGCTAAATGAATTCGCAAGTAATTGGTCGATGAGGTTATTTAAATGAAATTTTTCAAATGCAGGTAAAAAGCTAAAAGCAAAGTGAATATATAGTTTAAAACACTGTAGACAAATGTTTCCCCATTAGCTATTAAACTATCCTATGGATGCCATTTCTAGAACACATCCTGGTTGTTCTAGTTTAAATGAATCCCTTGATGGCCTGGGTATTTCTGGATGTAGCAGGGGGGGAAAAAACACCTCAAACTTTTAACTTCATTTATTTATTTGATTTTAGAGATTTTACTTAATTTTATATCTTAGTTTTCCCACTGAGGGTTGAAAAAAATACTGCAGCATTGTGGTAATAGGATTTTCTATGGGAATGAAATTTTCTGAAGGTATCTCTTAAGAGGTTTTATTATAATATTATTTTTTATTTCTTTTCAACGTAACAGAATTTATTGTACCCCAAAGATACAGATGTAGTGAAAAGAAGGGCCATCTGTACCCCAATGTTTATAGCAGCAATGGCCATGGTTGCCAAACTGTGGAAAGAACCAAGATGCCCTTCAACAGACGAATGGATAAGGAATCTGTGGTCCATATACACTATGGAGTATTATGCCTCCATCAGAAAGGATGGATACCCAACTTTTTTATCAACATGGACGGGACTGGAAGAGATTATGCTGAGTGAAATAAGTCAAGCAGAGAGAGTCAATTATCATATGGTTTCACTTATTTGCAGAGCATAACAAATAACACGGAGGACATGGGGAGATGGAGAGGAGAGGGGAGTTGGGGGAAATTGGAGGGGGAGATGAACCATGAGAGCCTGTGGACTCTGAAAAACAACCTGAGTGTTTAGAAGGGGCGAGGGGTGGGAGGTTGGGGGAGCCAGGTGGTGGGTATTATGGAGGGCATGTATTATAATATTTTTATATTACATTTTACTTAATTGGTATTTTATTGATACTAAAACAACTAAAGCAACTTTGGTGGTTGCTGTGTTTGAATTATTATTATTCTAAAATATTATTCTTTTGTATATTTAGCATTTATTATTTTTCTTTGGTATCTTGCCTAGAAATATTTTTTTCATTGAAAGCCCAAATACTACATGCATTTTTCTTTCCCATACCAGTAATCTGCAAATAAAATATTTAAAAAACCCTTTCTTTCTAATTTTTTAGAATTCCATCCAATGGACATTAGATAGATTTAAGGACTACAATCATGAAATAAAAGGCTCAAATTGCATTACATCTTATCATGTGTTCAATCGATGAATTCAATCAAAGCCGAAGTAACTGTAGAAGTCTCTCTTGCACTTTTAATCAAATAGGAATTGAGCTCATAGGCAATTTTCAGGACTTAGAATTAGAAGGTTCTGCTGATCTGCTGAAGATGCTGACATGAAAAGGCCAGAAAGACCTATGACCCAAACAGACTTCCGATGGGCTTTGCCCTCAACACAGTTGATGCATTCATGAATTCTTTCCTCATTGACTATTTCAATACACCTCTGCTGCTGAATTTTCTCCAAGAAAATAAGCTAATATTTCTCTTTTCATCCCACATTCATACAATTAGTAATGATCTTTTCTTTGGCAATAAGATTTACACATATTCAAAATTAAAGAAGAGAGAATATAAGTCCCACTGAAGTGGGTTCATCCTTCTTGTTTTCACTTTTCTTCCTCTATAAAAGCTTCACTCACTCTTTCAAATCCAGGATCCTGTCATCATGATGGGCTACTCCAAGGCAACATCCAGAGCCTTGATCTTACACTTTCCAGCCACATCCTGCTACCCCTTTTACAGCCAGAATTCAACAGGGAGTCACAAAGCCACACTGGCCCTGTTTTGCTCTGCAACACCTCTAAAAGAAAAGTCATCACTACCCAGGTTTGCATTCATGAAGCCTGCTTTGAACCACTCATTACAAATGCACCAGATGCCTTTCTCTTTCTTCCTTTTTTTCAGATAGATGCCTTTTTCTTAACTCTTTGCATGTTTTATTCATCTGTTTCTGCCAACATCTTAGGCTAATTCAGATCCTAGGTAAAGAAAAAACAAACAAACAAACAAAAAAACACAGAAAGATACATCTTAACTCACTATTTGCCTAATATCAGATTAGCCTCTCTACTACTCATCATCACTGTTGATCCCTAGAATGCAATACTAATCTGTACTTCTAAACTTCAGTAAGAAAAACTTTAATTTGGCCTGTTCATTATATTTCCTATATTTCGTGGCAATAGCCTAATATGCTACATGCCAAATTACTGAAACTGAAATTTCTGATTACCTCTTTCTCTCTTCGTGAGTATTTGCTGGATCCTTATTTTTAAGACGTTGACTCATCTGGCATTCACTTAATGTCCCTAATTATTTTTCAAAAATATTCCTACTATATTGAATTAAACTCCAGTCAAAGGATACAATGCATTGTTTCCCTAAATTTGACATGCACTACCCTGGTTTCACTCATCTTGTCCTAACAACCTTGCCCATCTACTCTCCTAACCAATAAAGCCTTATTCATATGAATCCATCTGACAGGGCCCCTCTTGGAAGTCACAGTGCCAAATCTCAATGACTTCCTCCATTTCTTTCCTTCCTTCCTGCCTTCATTGTCATTTTTTAAAATCTTTTTTATCTTGTATAAGACCTATATGAATGGGGCAGTGGTGAAAGGAAGGCAATGTTTATTAAGAACTTCAATGTCAAGGAGTACTATAAGCATTTTTCATTAAAATATATTACCTTATTCCCTTATCATATAACATAAGATACATTATCTTTACAATAAAAGGAAGTAGGCTCCTTGGAGAAATGCCCAATTCTGTGGTTGGGCAGGGAAAATATAAGAGGAGACTGGAACATTTTGTAATCCCAGAAAGTTAGAAAGTGAGCATACTCCAGTCCCCCAAATGTGCCAAAAAGAAAAAAGGAGAAAAAAAAAAGGTTAGAAGCATGTCAAAAAGACATTGAAGGGGCGCCTGGGTGGCTCAGTGGGTTAAGCCTCTGTCTTCAGCTCAGGTCATGATCTCAGGGTCCTGGGATCGAGCCCTGCATTGGGCTCTCTGCTTAGTGGGGAGCCTGTTCCCCCAATCCCCCTGCCTCTCTGCCTACTTGTGGTCCCTCTCTCTGTGTCAATAAATAAATAAAATCCTTAAAAAAAATAAAAAGACATTGAGGACATAGGGACCAATTTTTTTCAGAAAAACCACTGAATGGAATAATTGAATTAAAACAATTTGAGTAAGTAAATAAGTAATATTAGTATTAGATTATAACTCAAATAATAAAATAAAGACCCATATAGTCAGAATCATTCTCTTTCTCTATGTGTATACACACACACACACACACACACACACAGAGCGCTATAGACTATACTGATTGAATCAATTAATTATGGATGAAAAGGACACATCTTCTTTAATAAAGAATTACAAATAATAAGCTTAGGAAGAATGAAAGAAATTGAAAATTGCCAATAAAATAGTAATAATTGCTGTAGGAAGATCCACTGATAAATTATAAAATTAAGGAGCAGAACTTTAAGGAGAAACAGGATATTTAAACAGTCTCAAAGTTTCTCCCTCAAGTATTTAATTACTCTAATGATTTTAACATACATTCACAAGTTCTTTTACTCTCCTCGCTCATGGAGGTCTGATAATGAGCAAACATCCCATAGATCCAAATTGAAGGACATTATACAGAAGTACTCTTCAAAAACCATGAAAAACAAAGACAGACAACCATCACAAATTGAAAAAGATAAAGATGTGATAATTAATGAAATGGGGATCCTAGAAAAGCAACAACAAAGGGGTATTGGTAAAAAAAAAAAAAAAAAAAAAAGGTAGTGAAATTCAAATAAAGTTTATGGTTTAGTTAATAGATTACCCGTAGTAATTTCTTACTTTGGATAAATATGCCATGATTATGTCCAATGTTAGCATTAGGGGGAGCCAGATGAAGAGCATATGCCAACTCCCCACATTCTCTGCAACTCTTCTGTAAACCCAAAACCACTTAAAGGTAAGAATCTTCGACCCTATCTTATAACAAGGAATCCAATTCTGAAAACCTACTTCCATGACTAGAGCCATTTGGGAGCACATCAGACTAACGGGCTTATTTCTAAAGTGACCCACCCTTCTTGGAAAACTGTTTCTTTTTGTTTTGTTTTGTTTTTCTTGTTACATTTGATTTCTATCTTGTGACAAAGCACAGCCAGGAAGAGGTAAGGAAATACTATTAATTGCTAAAATATTGGAACGACTTGTTTTAAGTTTGCAGACTGTACACAAACAATTCAATCTCTTCCCAAAACGTTGAGAGGGGAAAGGGTAGTTTTAGTTCCATGAGTTACTCATTATGGCTGCCTATTTGGATAATGCTCACCACATAACTGTTCAGCTTCATACTTCTTTACAATTTAGACACAAAATTTAAAATACATTACCTAGGTTCTGTTGATAATATGATTCCTTTAGATCTGATCAGATTCTGTCATTTCCATCAGGAATGTTGTACTACTTCCAATAACAGATTTTTTTTTTTTTTCTGCAGAAGCATGTCAGCTGCTTCACAAGACTAACAAAATCACAGGACTCTTTTTCTCAACACAATATAGCAAATATTTATGCATTTGTAACACCTGGTTTTCATCCTGACTACCTCCCCTATAGTAAGAGCAATATATATTTTAGAGTTTGGATGCTTGATTTAACAACTAAATTTCTTGATTTTTTTTAACATTTATTTTGGAAAGATAAAATGTGTATGCAATCTTTTCAATGCCCCTAGAAGAAATGACATATACATGAAGACAGTAAAATATTCTATTTACACACGTTAGTATCTATAGAAGGTAGAATATTGTATTTCAGATTCATTAGAGTTTTTGTTTCTTTAAGGATTCTGATAAAGGTATTTCTTAAAATTTAATTTTTATGATTATCCATAGTCAATATGAACTATGTTATATGACTATCTCAGATGATTGCACTGAATCCATCCAACTCTCTTTTAAAGATAAACATTAAGAATATACATCAAAAACTCATTTTGGCTATTGGGATTTCCATTCTAATTACTTGAGTAATTCTTAGAACATGCACTGGAATGTGAAACAAAGTCAGAAGAAACAAGTTCCCTCAGGTGCTCACACCTGGGGAAGGGTGGAAGACTTAGGTGAGCCAAGGAAGAGGCTGACTTTCAAAGACAAGCTCAGCACCCTGTGTGCATGGTGATGGTAGTGTGTACAGGAGAGAAGGTAGCTGTGCCCTCCTAGAGTGGGTGGTCTAAGGATTGTCTCCTGGAGACACAGAATTCATGCAGTTACGGGGAAAAGCAATATGGCTAGAAAAGACATTCCAAAAAGCGTAGTTCATCTACGCAGAGCCGCAGTGCTGGGGATAGACTGGGGGCACAAGGCAATGGCAAGGACTTCCGTGGGTTTGTACTTCAGTATATAAATCCTAGAAGGGAAGGCAACAGATGAGTCAGGGAAGCCGGATGGAAAAAAATAGTGTAAGTATATTATTACACATTTTTCAAGTACTGTGGTAGTTAAGAGGAAGCACTCTTATTAACTATGGGTATTTGGTAAAGTTATTTTTCTCATATTTATTGTGAGGAATAAGACCTGCATGTAAGTTTCTAGTATAAAGTGCGGCACCTATTAGGCAAATAGTTAATGGCAGGAGTAGTTGTTATTTTGTCTTTGTTGCACCATTATCATCATTACCATGTAGCAATAAGAAGCTAGGGACCCACGTGAAGCAGTAAATTAAAACGATCACATTTGTGGTCTGAATAGCTATATTTTTATCCCACTGAGTCTGTGATTGGCTATTACGTGTTTTATTTACTTTCTTTTTTCTTTCTTTTTAAAAAGATAGGGCCCTGGAAAGTGTAACACTTAATCTGCCCTATTCTGCATTTGGAAGGGTGAATGTTTCGATGAAAATTCTCTCTGTTCTGGTCCTGAGTGGCACTTGCTTTACAAACTTGTTTCCAGACCTCCTGACACACAGTAAGATCTCAGGTCCCATCATCTCTGCTCTCTTCATGTCCCTCGAATTTTTTTTTAACCTTCTCTTGTGCCTAAAGAGTTATTTTCCAAATACAAAATGGCAGTGGTTTGCAACAGGCAGTCAAGTCTGTTGTTTAGAGTTTGGGCAGATGAAGAAGGTCTGAATTTGGGGGTCAGGTCATAAGGACATAAAAGCTATGGAAAAGCGAGACACAGTTTAACAGAAATACCTAATTTTAGTAAAATCATTTTCTGTCCTTGGGCTTGCCACAAAAAAATTAGAAGGTATGTGGTGGGCAGAAGCACAACGTAGTGACAGAAAATAAAGAGTGACCTCTTAGCATGCAGGCCTCTCGATCTCCAGTAAAAATCCTCATTGGGAAGTTTGTGAAGAGCCACATTTGGATTGTGATTCTATGTCGGTGATTTGGATTTGTTGTGTGTGAAACTGGATTACTCTTCCCAGGTATTTGCTCAGTCCTTGCAACAAGATTATGGGGAATCAGCTACAGTCATATGAGAATTCCTGTGCAGTCCCTGGGCGAAGTAAGCATCTGGTCCTCACTGACTTCCGCTTGGTCCTTGGACATGCTTTGGCCAATGGATACGAGCAGCCATGACATTTGCTATGATCATGAGCAGCTCTAATGTGATGGCTTGCTTCTCCTCGGCCTCTCTCTCTCCAGTTCTATGCTCTGCCCTGAGAACTGCATGACCCAGCAATTTTCACTGTGAGGCCTGAATTATGAAGTCCAGGAAAACTGAGCCCAGCGGAGCCCAGCCAACCAGAACTCACCATGCAGACTGTATTAGCCAAGCAAGTCTAGCGGGGAGACTTGTCACTGTTACAAACAATAAACTAAATGACTTTCACTATGAGAAAATACGTGTTTTTGTACCACCTTGAATTCACTAACCCATGATCTTGTTATGTCATTAAAAGTATGAATAGGGGCACCTGGGTGACTCAGTGGGTTGAGCCTCTGCCTTTGGCTCGGGTCATGATCTCAGGGTCCTGGCATCAGACCCGTGTTGGGGGGTCTCTGCTAGGTGGGGAGCCTGCTTCCCTCTCTCTCTGCCTGCCTCTGCCTGCTTGTGATCTCTGTCTGTCAAATAAATAAATCAAATCTTTTAAAAAAAATCTAAAAAAAAGTATGCATAGTAATTTTATACCCTTTTGTATACTTGTTAGGCGTACTGTTATAAATGCTATCCTCCTCAATCTAAAATAAAATAATAATATCAATAATAAATTATAACAATATAATTATATGTTATAATAAATTATAACAATATAATATAATATAAATACAACATATTTTATATTTATATATCATATAACAAATAAATATATATAAGTACATGTAATATATATTATATATAATGATAAATATAAAATAGAAATATAAAATATAAAATAAATAAAAATTTTTTAAAAATTTGAGGCCATTAAATATGATTAACATCAACCAACCCACCTGCATGGCCACCCACCATACCCCCATCCAGCTCTACTTTCCACATAGAGCAGGCCAGGCTGGATACCTGCCTACTGAATTACTGGTCTGAACAAAGGCGATGAAGACAGTGATGCAATAAATAGAAGCCATGGCCACTGGTAGGCAGAAGCCATGGGCTAAGTGGAAGGGTTGGCCATGGTAAGAGGAAAAGCCAAGTGCTAACTGAGGCACCACTCTACTAGCATAAGCTGGAGAGTTTCACCATAAGCAAATCTGCCTTGCCCTCTCTCTGTAGGAACTTAGACTGTAATTAATAAGTACTGTCCTTGCAGAAGGTCAGTTCCAGGATACAGACCCCGGGGGTAAGTAGGAAATTTACAGTTATTGAGGAACTTTCAAGGTGAACTAGATGAAAATGTTGCTTTTGCAGGCCGAAAACGCTGAATATTAGTAACGTGACTGTGTTCAACCTCATGTGCGGTATTAGGAGCTTCACATGTGTCCACTCATGTAATTGTCACAACATGCCTTGGACAAAGGGATTATCATTACTTCTCTTTCTTAATAGTTGCTGAAATTTTTACGCATGACATTAAGTTACCCTGACGATAATATTTTAGATTCACTCTGGTGTCGTGTTAGGTATGTGACAGATTACATTTATGTAGCTGGTATCTAGAATGACTCCCATATTTTATATATATATATTTTTAAAGATTTTATTTATTTATTTGTCAGAGAGAGCGAGCACAGGCAGACAGAGTGGCAGGCAGAGGCAGAGGGAGAAGCAGGCTCCCTGCCGAGCAAGGAGCCCGATGTGGGACTCAATCCCAGGACGCTGGGATCATGACCTGAGCCGAAGGCAGCCGCTTAACCAACTGAGCCACCCAGGCGTCCCCATATTTTATATTTTTGAAATGAATAAGAGTCTGATAAAATATAAATCTTCCTAAGTAACGAAGAGAAAGCTTTTCACCAAAGAGCACCTTCATACGCAAATCTGACTTGAGTTGTAGTTAAAATTAAAATTTCCTATTTTTCCCTTTTCTTTTGCCAAGAAAGAGCTATCATTCCTTTTAATAAAAATGAGTAAAATCTAAATCTTTCTTGACATTTCTAATCTAATGAAGGGACAAGGAAATAAAATGCTATGTTTCTTGTCATTTTTCCCAAAAGGTTTTGAAATAAACTTGTTCAGTGATGACAGCATAATAATGAAAAGTGTATAATGAAAACAGCCCTCTGACCGGCTTTCAAATACCTATGTGGAAATGAGAAAACCAACTCATTGTACGGCAGGACTGAATGCACCAAGCCCAAAGTCAGAAATAGAAAATAATACTGAACCAGTACACAATGACTGAGATTTGGATTAAAAGTGACTTGTGAATAATTAACAGAAACTTGTGGCCATCCATGTATGCCAGGGCACACGCCACCAGGAGAGAGAGAGGTGTGAAGTCAGATGGTTCTTTCCATACATTTGCTCTAGCTGATATGTGATAAAAAGAAAAAGAAAAAAGAAGTTGTATGTTCTGAGATTCACATTTAGGGAGGAAAAGGAATGAAATTTCCTCATTTCAGTTACGAGATAAATGGTAGAGACAAATGATAATTTGGAGATTCATTTTGAGCAATGATGTTAGGTAAAATATCTTCCAGATCAGAAAACACAGTATCCAGAATATTCTACAGCAATAGTAAGTATTCCTAATACTGTACTAACTGAATGTACGGAACAGTTACTATCAAAACAGAACAATGCCTGTTTATCATCTCAGTTAGGACTCATCCCAAGCTATGACAGGGGTAAAAGTAATCTCATTTGATAGGAATGGGCCTCAGAGAATTTAAGCAATTTTACTGAAAATGAAAGTCATTGTTACAAAGTTCAAATCTGAATCTACATCTACCTTATTCCCAAATTCATTATTTTATCCATTAAATGTATTTTCTTTGAATGCTAACAACGGATATTTTAAACAAACAAGAACCACACACACACAAACAATATTCTTCTTTTCAAACCATAGCACTCATCAAGTCATACTATATCTCTTCCAACTTTTGAAAAATGTTTTCACCATTTCCTTTCAGATCACGAAGTATGGACCAAAAGAGAAGATCTAAAAACAAAAATAGGGGCACCTGGGTGGCTCAGTGGGTTAAAGCCTCTGCTTTCGGCTCAGGTCATGATCCCAGGGTCCTGGGATCGAGCCCCACATCAGGCTCTCTCCTCTGCGGAGAGCCTGCTTCCTCCTCTCTCTCCCTGCCTGCCTCTCTTGCCTACTTGTAATCTCTGTCTGTCAAATAAATAAATAAAATGTAAAAAAAAAAATAAAATAAAAACATAAAAATATAATGAATGAAACAGTCTGATACTGACCTAAGAATAGACACACAGCTCAATAAATCAAAAAGGGTAGTCCAGAAATACATCCTATTAAATATAAGGATTTAATACAAAACAATGAAGAAATGTAAAGATTAACAATAATTGGTACAAGGACAACTGACCTATTTATTTGAAAGCAACTTTGATACTTTGCACAACTGAAGAAAGTAACTTTTGGTAGATTTTTGATAGACTTGATAGATTTTATAGGTGTTTGATAGACAACAGTTAAATATAACTAAATGAATTATTAAATGCAAAAGAGAAGTAGATTACTAAACACCCCAGTGAAAGAAAACTAAGCTAAAAATGGAAGAAATCACAAAGACAGAGGAATTTATTATATAAAATTTAAATATTTTGTGACTAAAAAATAACAAAAATAAGAGACAAGTAACAAACTGTATATTTGTTGCAAATATGAAATTGTACTTCTTAATTCATTTTTAAAAACTCATATAAATGTGAAAACATAACTTAAAAATCTAAATAGGATACAAGATGAATAGAAAATTTACAAAGGATTAACAATGAAATGTCTGATTTTAAACACAACTATCTCTCCTTCAAGTATCCAAAATTGATGGACAATTAATGATCTAAGGTTCTTTATGATTTCTGTTTATATTACATATGTGAACACTTAATCAGAAACATGTTCACATGGAAATCCTTTTCCTTTATGAGATTTTAAAAATAAGCAATCACTATTAAAAACTGAAAACTAAATTGCACAGTGATTTTGTGAATCCAACAAAAGATAGTTTCTAAGTCTCAGAGTTCTTGGTGGTATAAGTTTTTAGTTTATCATACGAGGGTGAGTAGTAAATCTTACACAATAGTATAAATCAGAGACTAAGTCCCTATTAGGGATATTATTAGGAATTTTTCATTTCATGGATGGAAATACAATTCTACAAAAGTACACTTATTTCATTTTTCAAATTTCATCACATCATTTCTTTGCTACCTTCTTCACTTGATGTCAGCAATATACCATAACCTAAATTTTCCACTGACTAAAAATCACTGCATCCTTACAAAACTATAACTTGGCCATATGTTTTCATCATATGCCTAAATTTTAGCGGTAAAGGGAGGACTATGCAGGACAGGATAGTTTAGACAATGAAGATGTCCACCTACTCTAGCGAAAACATTCTCTCACATTTGCTCCTCAGATTGTAATTCAAATAAACACACGCACACATAACACTACTTGATAGTCAATACCTTTTGAAAAATAAATGGTTGAATGGAATTTCTCATATTGTACTCCTCTTATTTTCCCTTATCTGACAAGACATATAGTAAAAGAGAAAATTTCAAAAGAGAATAGGAAAGCAAAGGAGAGACTGAGTTGAAAGGGGCAATAGAATCATACATGTCAATATTATTGTCTTATCTTTGAGGAAGACACTTAAGGTTTCTATTTTTAAAGATTTATTTATTTTATTTGAGAGAGAACATAGGGGGAGGGGCAGAGAGAGAGAGAGAGAGAGACAATCCCAAGCAGACTCCGTGCTGAGCCTGGAGCCTGACTCAGGGCTCGATCCCACAACCCCAAGATCACAACCCAACCCAAAACCAAGAGCCTAATGCTCAACCAACTGAGACACCCAGCAGCCCCCAGTTTCTTTTCCCCCAGATGTTAAAATGATGGTTGAAAAACATCATGAGGTGTCATGAAACCCTTCTGAACATTTTTTAGTCACACTGGAAGCCTTATTACATTTAAAAGCAATTAAGGAGAATCCCTCAATCTTCTCATAAGGAAAAGGTATCTTGAAATGAAAGACAGTATATGTATATTAAAATCTGAAATAGTAATGTCATATTCAATGTAAAGTGCTTAAGATGAACTAGTCAGCCACTGACAGGTAGCAAGTGATAAACAAATCTTTAGTTCTGAATCTGACTCATTTAATTTTCTTAGAAAAAAGACAATTTCATATCAGTATGATGCAGAAAATATTGCTTCAAAGTAAGTTGTGAATATGGGGCACCTGGGTGGCAGCTGGTTAAAGCATCCACCTCTTGCTTTCAGCTCAGGTTTGATCTTAGAGTCAGGAGATCAAGACCCCAGTGGGCTCCAGGTTGAGCATGGAGTCTATTTGAACTTCTCTCTCTCTCTCTCTCTCTCTCCCTCTCCTCCTCTCGCCCACCCTCCCCACCCCAAATAAATAAATAAATATTTTAAAAATGATAAAAAAAATAACTTCTGAATATGGACAAAACATGCTGTCAACATAAAAACTAAATCATAGTGTCATATTATCAAGTGTTATAGCTACCCTTCGGTAGTTTGAACCTTAAGTAGTTTATCCCTCATAATGTGTAGATGAAATTCAGTTGTTCAGTTTCTGTATTAAACTCATTGCTACAGAAAATGTCTGAACCTGTATTTTACACTTAGGAATTCTTCAATCAATCCTGAAAGTGTTTTGAGTATGTTTCTGAACAGAGGATAATAATGGCCAACTTTCACTGGATGGCTACAAAGATGTTGGGTAAAGCCTGCTCACAGCATCCCACGACAAACCAATGAGATATGCTCTGTCACTGTCCCCATTTGTTAGCTCAAGAAACTGACATCTAAAGAGGTTATAACGGGAGCCTGTGTGGCTCAGTGGGTTAAAGCCTCTGCTTTCGGCTCAGGTCATGATCCCACGGTCCTGGGATCAAGCCCCACATCGGGCTCTCTGCTCAGTAGGGAGCCTGCTTCCTCCTCTCTCCGCCTGCCACTCTGCCTACTTGTGATCTGTCTGTCAAATAAATAAATAAAATCTTTAAAAATAAATAAGTAAAGAATTTATAATAATTTTCCTAACCAAATTTCAAACCTATTTGTTTTAATTTCAGTAGAAGAAAACATAACCATTTCGATGTACATCAGGCTTCCAGGAGGCATTGCCCTTTTTTTTTTTTAAGAGTTTATTTTGACAGAGAGAGTGAGATCACAAGTAGGCAGAGAGGCAGGCAGAGAGAGGGGGAAGCAGGCTCCCCGTGGAGCAGAGAGCCCCATGCGGGGCTCGATCCCAGGACCCTGGGGCCATGAACTGAGCTGAAGGCAGAGGCTTTAACCCACTGAGCCACCCAGGCGTCCCATATAAAGACATTGACTTCTTATTGGACTCACAGTTCCAAATTTTAGAGAGATCCTGAATTCTTCTTAGAATTATAGCTTGACATTAAATTCTGATTGCTTGGAAACATCTTGTAAGTCCTAATACAGAAGGAAAAAAATTATGGGCTGAGATTATGTACCTTATATCAATAATATTTTCAAGTTCCGCCAAGATTTAGAAATAGGTTTACGGAAAGCTGTCTTCCTAAAAAATGTCAGGCTAACATCTTAGGTATTCTCAGGAAATGAATTGTGTCACCTGAACTATCTTTTTAAGTTAGGCTCGTGAAAGGTTGAGCCAGTTTTCAAGGTAATCTGGTGACTTGAGGAAAGAAAACTTTACTTTGGAGTGAAAGAGTCATGCTGGGTTGTGTGTGCATGTGCGTGTGTGTGTGTGTTTTCCTGAACACAGTAATTACTGCTGTCTAGATAAATAGAGCTCATTTATATGTGACAGTCTAAGTAGAATAATTTAATCCTTATCAAAATAAATTATTGTTTCCACAAGAGAACAAGCCGGCATGAAACTTTTGCCTCCTCAAACACACTTCCTTTTGGTGAACTGAAGACATGGCATTAAGATTTTAAAGCTTATGTACATATTTAAATGCGTTACCTTGCAACATTCACTTCATATTGAAATCATATGTGAAGAGCAAAAGTAAGTTTTAAAACCCCAAATATTAGGGACGTACTACTGTATATGGCATTAAATGCCTTTGGTTCACATCCTTGAATTTCGCTTTTTTCATCCTTAATTCAAGAAAAAATATCTGCTTTGTCTGTGTCCTAAGGTTATTATGAGATGAGGTAGTATACATATTTTAATATATACAAATATAAGGCATTATTAATGAATTACTAATTGATGACTATGATAATGAGTAATATTTATCATTAGAGGGAGAGTTCTTCCCTGAAAAATGACTCATTAAGCCTCTATTTCAAATTAACTGATTTTTCTGTATTATACCCAGCTTTTATTTATTCATTTGTGACTTACAGTCCACTTTATTCCTTTAAAGGCTTAATATAGCTTATAATGTTAAATGCCCGTAACACAGAACAGGAAATAAAATGTAGATAAAATTACTTTAAGTAAGATGGAGTTAGGTGCATTGTCAGAGAGATATCCTAGATAAATAAATTTCTGTATCTGAGCATTCAGATACAGAATTCAGAACACAGCTTCCTGGAAGCCAAGGGAAAACATAGAACCCAATAGTTGATACAGTTTCCATGTTAAAAAGAACATAAACTATCAAGAGTTATACATAATAGGAACTCAATAAACATTCATTAAAAATGTCTAAATGATTTAATGAGTTAACCTAGAAAAATATTCTTCTCCATCTCAAGGCTCTTGACATTAAAAACTGGGTATAACATACCACATAGCTCCTTATATAAAGGCCATTAGGTGACACAGTTATTACTCTATAGGCTGTATTAAATCTTTCTGATGCGTATTTTACACCGCCCATTTGTAAATCTAATTAAATTAAAGCACAAACCAGTGAAGACACTTCCATGAGAGTTTACATGATATCCTAGTTTATTTTCTTTTTCTTTTTTTCATTTTTTTTTCTTTTCAGTGTTTCAGCATTCATTGTTTATGCACCACACCCAGTGCTCCATGCAATATGTGGCCTCCATAATACCCACCACCAGGCTCATATCCTAGTTTTTTAAAAAATTTATTTCCATTTATCCAATGTAAGAGAACTTACACAAAAGATGAATTAATGTTTTCCTGAGATATGCTGCATCTCATTTTGGCAAATATCTGAAAATAGCCTGGTTTAGGATATGGTCTCCACTTCTGGCTTGATGCCATTTACAAGGTTCATTCATGAACTGGTCACCAACTTTGACTGAAAGACAGAAGTGTCACATCTACTAGTGTTGATGTGAAAATGAGGAATCCAAGCTGAAATCTGGTTCGTAACAAGACCACAAGGTATAAAGTAGGCTGGAAGGAAGTTGGATGGGTACAGGTAGATTGCTTCAGTGTCCACATGTTGATGCTTAAGAGCTTCCTGAGGTTACCCCTTGGCCACATCTCCATTTTTTTTTTTAAAGATTTTATTTATTTATTTGACAGAGATTACATGTAGGCAAGAGAGGCAGTCAGGGAGAGAGAGGAGGAAGCAGGCTCTCCGAGGAGCAGAGAGCCCGATGTGGGGCTCGATCCCAGGACCCTGGGATCATGACCTGAGCCGAAAGCAGAGGCTTTAACCCACTGAGCCACCCAGGCGCCCCCCACATCTCCATTTTTAATGTGAGGAAAACTGTGCCTTCGGGTTGACTGCGACTCTTTCAAGGTCATAGGACTGGACATCCTTCTTGTGAAGATACTGGCATTTTAATCATGACATTTTGTTGTGAAATGGGACTCCATATTTTAGTCATGAATTGTTAGACATCGACAGAAATTGAGAAAGAATTTTGAGTTGAAAATGGGTCATCAAGGATCCCTAATTATCGATTCTTGAACAAAGTCTATGCTACAGAAAATTAAACCAAGGGGAATCAAAAGCTGTTGGCACCAAAGAATAGCACACAGAATTAAAAATACCTGTATTCCATCATTACTAGTTTAAGCTGAACCATTGTTGCTGCACGCAGAATTTTGTGATTTTGGTCTCTAAGTCATTCTGAGCAGGTGTCTACTCTAAATCTAAAAGGTTTTCTGGAGATACTATTACCTACTTCATTTTCATACTCTCACTTTTCTTCCTAAAGCTTAAAGAACATTCCTTCTTTACTAGGTTCTGACCATACTTATTTTTTCCTCAACAATGGAAAACAGTAATTGCTCATTACCAAATACCCTTTCTGTAACTGTAGAAAATTGTTTGTGACTTTTCATGGTTTCCTCTCCCATCCTCTAACTTTAAAATCTTCCTCTTTGTTTCCTCCTATCCAACTGTCAGACGTTTTTGCAGGTGTCATTCCGTCATCACACTCTTCACATTACACTTAAGTTTTTGACACCAAATTAGAACAGGTATTTTATTTTTTAAAGATTTTATTTATTAATTTGACAAAGAGGCAGGCAGAGAGAGCGGGGGAAGCAGGATCCCCGCTGAGCAGAGCCTGATGTGGGGCTTGATCCCAAGACCCTGAGATCATGACCCGAGCTGAAGGCAGAGGCTTAACCCACTGAGGCACCCAGGCGCCCCTAGAACAGGTATTTTAATGATTATGAAACAGTGTGCTGACATAATTATCTCATTACTCATGTAACTGTTCTATTAACCAACTTAAGCATTATACATTTTAAAAACTACCCTTCAGTCCTTTCTAGAGATGCTGTATTCTCAGTTGAGAATAGCTTTGTAGGGGCAGTTGGGTGGCTCAGTCCACTAAGCAACTGACTCTTGATTTTGGCTCAGGTCATGATCTCAGGGTTATGAGACTGAGCCCCACACAGGGCTCTGCACTGGGAATGCAGCCTGCTTAACATTCTCTCTCTCCATTTCTCCTCCCCCACATACACTCTCTTCTTCTTAAAAAAAAAAAAAAAAAAAAAAAATTAAAAAAAATTTCTTAAGATTCTCTCTCTGCTTCTGTTCCTCCCTATTCCCCCACCCTCCCTGCCCCACTCACTCTCTCCCTCTTAAAAAAAAAAAAAAAAAAAAAGTAACTTTTTGGAAATATCTCTTGCAAAAGATACACATTTGCCACATGCATAAGGAGGATCCTTTGCAACATTATCTAGGGGATTTATCAGGTCAGAGTAGGGTCAGGGGATGATAGTGTGGAGGTAAATTTTGTATTTCTTTCCTTTTGTGTACAGACATGGGAAGTAAAAACAATTATATACAATCTTGCTTTTTTGGGCAAAGACAGTCACTTATATTTGAAATTGTAATCGATTTCTATTGCTTTGTAGGGTTATTCTTTATTTTTCCCTAAGTATCTAGTTTCTCAAAGGATGTTTGTTCTTCAGAAATGTTAATACATTTTTATGATCAAATAAGTTTGTGAAATTCTGGGTTAAAGATAGACGGGTTAGAATGGGTTATCTCAGAGTCTTTAATATGCTAATGTATATTGTGAATCACCAGAGGGTTTTTGGTTGCCCTAATACTGGTATTTTCAAATGCATTTCACCTCCTAACTTCATGGCTCTAATTCTCTCTAGCGCATGCTTTGGAAAATGCTATTCTAGACATTCCTTGGGCCTGCAAGAATAATTGCTCTTTAATGTCTCCTTTAAGTGGATGGCCTTAGCTCCCTATATAAAGATCATGTAACTTAAGAATTGCTCCAAATCATTCAAGGCACAAAGTATTTCAGATTCCTTTAATTTTTCTAAATCAGATTAATTAGGACAAATTACCCACTTGTTGCTTTTGGCAAGAATTCCAGCACTTCTTATTTTTCGTGGCTCTCTTTGCCTTCTTATGTGAACCTTGACAGGCCACAGGTCGGTAGTTTACTGCTGAGATACTTTTTGTCCATTTAGAGCGGTCACTTCCTTGACCACACCCCCCTCCCTCAGGATCACCTCTGACTACGGAGATCTTTGGGCCCAGAGTCAAAGTCCCAGTAGGCCACAGAGCAACCTCTTCCATGGCCATGCCTCCTGCCTGGCTCTGTGTATGGCTAACATTTTAGAACCAAGGGCGTCTTTCTAAGTCTTGTTTTGGGTCCTCCTTGTTTTTTCTCAATATGTTCCCTTTGGACAATCAGCTCAATTGTTAAAAATTCTGAAACGAAGACCCTCAAATGCTATTGTCATCTCTTGCTTACACCTAATTGTTCATCCCAGAAGTACGAGAAACCTATTAACTCCTTGCAGAAGCAAGGTAACTCAGTACTTCCTATGAGGTGAAAACAGAAAATCCCATACTAAAATATACAAGAGACCACTTCATTAATAACTTACGATCATATTGATAAAAAAATCTATTTTATGGGTAGTTGATACAAAATTTGGTGTTTGCTTTCAGGTTTTAGTCTTAGTTTTTATTTATTGGTTGAAAGACTTTAGGTAGTGGTTTAAAGAAAAGACTTTTGTTAAAAACAACCAGCAATAAGACCATGGCTCTCAAACCAGTTTCTTACGCAGAAAGTAGTTATTCCTGTAAGTGGTTCTGAAAATGTCTTGGGACAGTCTAAGGATTCTAAAATCATTTGTTGTCACTTAACAATCTTGGGGCAAAAAATCACTAATAAAAGGAAGATGATAGTTAAAAAAAAGAAAAATAGCCTTGATCTCTTCAACAAATATTGAGTCAGGAGAAACATTCCTTCTATTCCCTCCCTTTCCCTGAGACTGAAGCAGAGAGTAAAGGAAAAGATTGGGGCAGTCCCTCCCTCCAGGATGCGATGCCTATGTTTCTGAATTAAAAGAAAAAAAGCAAAAAAAAAAAAAAAAAAGGAAACTACCCTAATATTCAGCCCTTCTTTCTTACCTCTTTTAAATATCTTTCATCTCTTATTTCTTTAGCATTATTTTTCCCATTGAACTACAGCTGACACAGAGTGTTACATTAATTTCAGGTGAATATCTCTGATCTCTCCAGACATACTTTCTATCCACAGCCATTTCATTGTATCTGAGTGAGACAGCCAGTTCCTTATCTTTTCTTTACTTAACTTCCTGTTTATAATTATTCAGCCCTATAAACAGATCATAGTGAAAGAGGGCCATACTTTGGTCCAGGTGTTTGCAAATACTTATTGTATACAACTCCAACTCCCAGAGGAATAAATAAAATTATTAAGCAATTTCAATGTTGCTCACGGACATGCTGAATATGAAAGCAGAAGGACAACTGAATCCTTCTCAGATGAGGGGCTAAAATGCCCAGTTTCTTAAGGAAATACATTCCATTTGCGGCAGTGGTACTTGGTTAAGGTTTCTAATGTGGGTATATATTTGATATTTCACAATATTCAGTATGAAGTGAGGTGTGAGTTTTCAGTTTTTGCAGGTTTAGTTATAGTCATGGATTATGCTCTGAAGAGGCCTCTCTTTCTTATTTAGTAAATCATTGCTTTAAGTTTCAGGGGGAAATCTGGCTTGCCATTGGATTGAAAAGCCATTGTCTCGTTACAATGTGAGAAATTTAAGTTGCTTTTGATGTAAATAGGTTGCTAACTATTGTTGCCTTTTTCAAAGATTTTATTTATTTGAGAGAGACAGAGAGAGAGAGAGAGAGAGAATGAGAAGAGGGAGGGGCAGAGGGAAAGAGAGAAGTAGATCCCCCACTGAGCAGGGAGCCAAACATGGAGTGAGCTCCACTCCCAGGACCTGGGGACCATGACCTGAGCCAAAGGCAGACATTTGACTTACTGAGCCACCCAGGTGCTTCTCCCCACCAAAAAAAAAAAAAAAAAACAAAAACAAACAAACAAAAAAAACTGATTATATTTTTTATTATTATGTAACAGAATATGGGATAAAGTAATTAATTGCACTCTTGTCTGTCTGCCCCTACTTGACTCTCAGGACCAAAGGCAAAGTCAATGCTTGCTATATTTCTCTCGTATCCCTAACATCTTCTATAGTGCAGTCACATAACTGGTATCGAATAAGTAAGTTTTCGAATGTATAAGTTAATAAATACACAGAGTCATTAGGAAGATAGAATAGTTGTCAAACAAGATTATGCCTTGACCTGAAATAGTAATATAAATAATGCAATGTGCTCAACAGGATGAGAGATGTTCAGCAGAAGTCTAGAAACAAGAGATTCTAATGGACAAATATAAGAAATTCCTATTTTTTACTCCAAAAGAGGAGGTGTTCAGACCCAAAGATTCAAGGAACTTCTAGCCATAAGCCCTGTAGGTAGATAGACAAAATATTTAAACTACACACATTTTATAACATCAAATCCATCAATTAATTTACAGGTTTTCATTTCATTTTCTATTTATTGGGGGAAAATGTATAACTCACGCAAAACTAGAGACACCGAGAGTGGTTTTTTTTCTTGTAAATTGATAATTTGCCTTTTTTTTCTTTTTTAACTTGGGCCCTGTGAGTCCTGTCATGAGGAAAACAGTCTTCCTTAAGTCTGAGTAAACTCTCAGAGTTGAACCTGCGGAGCTGACATCCAAACCCAGGGCTGTGGAAAATCTCTCTTGCAAAGCCCCTGAGAGATGACCAGCTTCTTTTTTAGTTACTGGAACCTTAGCAGGGGTATGAAAACCACAACAGAAGCACAGCTCTTTAACCTGATGGACACTGGGAAAAGTAAGTAGAATTTTAAAATAAATGTGCTTGTTCCAGCATTAACCTAGCTCTTCTCATGAATCATTTTTCTCCCATTCTGCATGAATGAAAAAGAAAACTGTAACAATGCTAAACCTGAAAATGTGTGCTTCATGGACAGTCCCTTTCCAGGAAGTTCCTTTAGCATAAATGGCCATGATATGTACCATTTGACCCCATGCTTCCTTTCATCCCCAGATGCACTGAATCAGAGTGATTAAAGCCTTGACAGTAGCCTGTGATGTGTTCTGATGGAACAGCTTTGCTTAAAAGGTTTCCTACTTATTCATAAACCAATGAGATCTTGTCTTGAGGGGTTCAAATAGGATACAAAGAAAAAGTCACTTAGCTAATAGTACATGGGGATAGTTTCTGCTAACTGTTAATTATGGGAGACAGTTTCTACTAATTATAATTTAGTTGTATTTTGTTCTCCCTCTCTACAATCATATATCTGCACCTTGCCTTTTCTCTAAGTCAGCAGATACCTGAGTAAGCAGATGTTCAAGACTGAAAAGTGTTACCCAGAGGATGAGGTGACTTGTTGCTAGAAACAGAATTGGTAGTTGGGGTGGAATAGAACTAGTCATAATAATAACAGAAAACAGGTTCACTCCCATGGCTTACTAAGAAGATGTGGTGAATCTACTCTTTGACCTGAGATCTAGACATAATCCCGTCTGTTTCCATAAAAACCTGCTTCAGGGTCAGAATTCCTAGTTTCCTTCATCTGTATCCTCAAAATAATTTCCTCCTACGAGATAATCTTTGTGAATCCGTACTTCCTTTGGTCTTAAAGAATTGAAAAGACAAGCTATTTGTCAACACTTGGATGAGTGCAATGTTCCCGGTATCCTTCCAAGATCTTCATAACTATGTTTTGAATATAGTTATTAAATTACTAGATACTTTAAATATATTAACTGTTTAATCTTCATAATTACATTGTCCACCCAGGTCCTGCTGTGTTCACTCACCAGTTACGTCCAATTACTGCCATTGTTTTAAAATTTTCATTTCCATTTACCTGCATTCTTCACTCTTTATCCACCCAAAACAAGAAAGAATGAAAGCACTTTTACTATCTGTAAGCTGTAACATGAAGTACCAGAGATCACGGGGAGAGGAAACCTGATATCTTCTGTCCTTCTCCAACACAACATGATAGAATTTCTAGATGGATGCCAGGTTACTCTTCAGTTAAGAAGGTCCTTGCCCCTCTGAGGTGGTTCAGTGACATTTATGCTTTCTTGCTCCTGCCATGGACTGCTTTTAAGTAGAGTAGAATCCTCATGACTCTTCCACGTTAGGACAAAACCTCTGGGGTCAGATGGACAGAGGATACGGCTGTAAATTAGGGTGTCTTTTGACTTGAAGTGGGTGGCAGTTCTAACACAGCAAGTTTTGTCCCGATTTTTATTAGATCAAAACCCAAAAGGATACTTGATGACACTTTGGGGAAGCATTTTATTGAATCTCTTTCCAGTGGAAATCTGCATTCGGAAAAATGCCGGTTATTCTTTTTGCCATGCACTGTGTCTGTTTATTTATTTTTGTTGAATGCCCGAGAGATGTCTTTTGCTTGACAGTTTAGTAAACCATATCCAAACTATTCATACTTAACCTTTACTTGCTTCATAATGTTGAGTTTTATTTCCCTTGTGAGAGGAAATGCTGGGGAGCAGCAATGATTTTGCAAAGTTGATTTTTTTTTTTAAGAATGAGAGCTGCAACCAAATTTAAATTTTCACTGTACCTGTCCCATTTTTATTTTTAAATTGAGCATTTTTCTAAGAAAAAGAAAATCCCCATAGGCTGAAAAAAAACTCCAAGCACAGAGAAAGGTTACTGTGGAAAGATGAATACATTATGTAGTAGAAGCAGTTTGGGAAAGCAGAAGCAACTTTAAGAAGTTTCCATAGTAGGGAGTGTATATGAAATAACAATGTAACATATATATATATATATATATATATATATATATATATATATAATATATGGATATATTATATAGATATAGATATATATTTTTCCCCCCGTGCATCAGTACACCTTTACTGGGTATTATCACGTGCAACCCTGTGACCCTGGCTACATCATTGCTTCTCAAGGTCTCTTAAAAGGCAAAGTTTGGATTAAGCACACGTTAGCCAAACCACTAACCATAGTCGAGGGATCCAGAGGAATGGCTTCAGGAGCCACTTCCTGGAGTTTTGCCCCCACCACGCCCCTCCACCCCACCCCACCCAACCTCTCAACCTTCCTAGCCCCTTTTTCCTTCACCTGTCCTCCACAGTAATTACCTATCACAGGAAGAAGACCCTTGAATAAGAATCAGTTTGAAGAGAAAGTTTCATGGCTTAAGAAGACAAACAAGTTTATACATCATTGAGATAGAAATGTTTTGAGTCTTTTCGAACGTTCTGGCTCTTATAACCCATAACGATTTTTCTGCTTCCGTACCCTGCCTTTTTATTTAGAAGGAAAACGATGGTGTTACCATGATTATTCACTGAATTCTTCTTTGTACTTTGATTATCCAGTGCTCCATTTTCCTGGTCTATTTCGTTTTTCTTTTAAAGAAGTCTATCATGGGGAGATAGGCTGAGAGACATATAAATTTTATATGAATATTAATCTTTTCAAAATCACGTGAAATGGTTCAGTGATCTAATAGATGGAGTTTTATTGTACCGATGCACGCGTGATGTGAAAGATAATTAAGTAAGATTAAATTCCTTTTCTCAGCCAATTGGAAAAGAGATTCTATTCATTCTTACGACCTATAATAAACTTTGTGGATGAAAAATTGTGCTGGTAATCTCAAGTACAATGACAGAAATAAAATATTATGAAAAATTTTTTCCCTATGCTTCATGGACAAAAAAAATATATGGTCTCTATTTACTAGAATCATTAAAATGCTGTATCCATTATTTATAGAATAGAGCAATTGGAAAATGGCAGGAAAATGATAAAACAATAAGGAAATTACATAAAGAGATGAAATGTGAATCACATTTATCTAAGAGGGGAATTAATGTTGGTAATATTTCTATACGGAAAAGAATGCTATAGTATGACGCAAAATAGATTTTAATTTTTAGCAAGACTGGTGCTAACCTAATACATGAACAGCATGGTTTGTGGAAATAAAAATACAATGAAAATAAAATACCATCCAACGTTTATATAGTATTTACTATCTGCCAAGCTGTGATCTAAGTACTTGTCATATATTAATTCACAAAACGTTTTTACTATAACTCTGCGGGGTTTGTGCTACTATCATTTCCACGTTGCAGATGAGAAAACAGAGGTCCCATAAGATAAAGGAACTTGTGGAAGAGGAAGACACAGCTCGGAGCTTCTGGTACTGGGGGCTTCATTTAAGTCCACGCTCCGGAGAATTGCTTTGGACCCTTATCTCCAGACTCTCCCTGGACATTATGTCCAGACTCTCCCTCTTCCCTATCAGTAGCAGACGCGTGTCCTTCATTTTTGCCTGGACACCTGCCAGGAGCACACGGTAAGCACTCTGAATGCTGTCTCTCTCCAAATGAGTCCTGCAGAATTCTTCTTCTCTTCCCTACTTCATGCTGGGGGTGGGATGGCCCTGGGAACAGGCCCTTCCTTATGCAAATGACAAAGGAGTATGGGAATTACAGGACATATGAAAATAAACAGATAAAACCAAATCAAGTCTATTTTCTTTTCACCGTCATCACATGCGGGCAATTCTAAACTGTCAGTGATAAATACTCCTTTCATCGGAGACCGACTGCTCCCACAGCCAACCTCCTCCACTTAGGACTCCCACTTGTCACGTTTGCTGATCCTTCTCCCACGTTGATGATTCTGTCACCAGCTGTTCCAGCCATTCAGCCAAGAACGTGAATTGTCACAGAAGCTCCCTTCCTCTCTGTATAATTCCTTAACGTTCCACAATCAAAAAACTGACCCTTTGGATATTTTCTAGACTTGGTGCTCTGCCCTCTTCTGGTTGCTTTTACTGATAGATACCCATCATCACGATCTTTAAGTAAACTTAATGTTCTCCTTACTAAAAAGAAATACACACCATTAAAACTCCTAAATTATAAAAGTTTAAGAAAGAAAATTCAAATCAAGTTGTGCTGTCAATGACCAGAGTTGACCACGGTAACACTGGGGGTATCTCGGTCCAGTTTGATTCTCTCCTCCACTGTCCCTCTGTCCGCATCCCATTTGTCACTCCGTCTGCATTACACGCACAAACTCATTGTACCAGAGCATGGCTTTATGCAATAGTTTTATCGGCTCTAATTTTTTTGTACATTTTGTGTAAATTAGAATTTTGAGTTCAAAAGATATAATTGGGCTTTATTTTTGCTTCAAAAGTTACATTTCTTAAAACAATAAAATGTATGTTTACTGCATTGGGAAATTGCAAAATAAAAGGGAAAAAATAAGAATCACTCACGACCCTCCCACCCAACTCCCACCCCCTGCCATTTTACACCTTAGATGAAACTGGTCCTGGCAACTTCTCACCTAGATTTCTGCTAATCAAGCCCAATTTGCAACCCTTCGCCTCAGTGAATTTTACCCTCCCCTCACAATTTACTATCCTCACTGCTCCTGGGATGATTCTATTTTAAATTTCACAAATGTGATGAGGTCACGCTCCCACGTTGCCTTCTTCTACCCTCCTTCTCGATCATGCTATCCAAATGACCCCAATGCCACTAGCTTTCTCCAAAGGTACTTCCCCCACTTCACTTAATTTACTTCACTCCTGCCCAATAAAAGAGAAGGAAGTTGTGTTATTAGGTAAGGCAAGTAACCCCAAGAGGACCGAGGCAGAATCAGGTACAATGGCCCCGAGCTGCCACAGCACGGGAGAGTAGAACAGCCTGCACATTTCCTGGTTCAGGTCAGGATGGTTCTGGGAAATGAGATTAGCACTAAACCCTCTGATCATGGGAGAGATCTGGGAATTAGTGGAAATTAAGATTACCTAGAAAGAATGGGGCTGCATTATAAGAGCTAGACAGTCATAGAAGTCAAACAAAGGAGACTGAGTTTAGGTTAGTAATACATTATTTTTTTTTAAGATTTTATTTATTTATTTGACAGAGATTACAAGTAGGCAAAGAGGCAGGCAGAGAGAGAGGAGGAAGCAGGCTCCCTGCTCAGCAGGGAGCCTGATGTGGGGCTCAATCCCAGGACCCTGGGATCATGACCTGAGCCGAAGGCAGAGGCTTTAACCCACTGAGCCACCCAGGTGCCCCAGTAATAAATACATTATCAGCAGCACTTTGACTAGGCGAGATTATATAAAACACTAGCCTAACAAGGACATGGCAGATTTCATTAGAAGGGAAGAGGTAGGTTTCAGGCAGAAGAGCCAGTGTGCTGCTGTGGTTCTCATGTTGTATGATGAGGACAGGGCACAGGAGAGCAGGATAATAAGTTCAATAGCATGCATCCCACCCGCTGCAGAACCTGAGCTGTGTCCATGAACTGCCAATGCCCAGCATCTTGCCAGCACATAGTAGGTACACAGGAGCTTTTTTCCTAGTTGATGATATTGGCTTAGATCTTCCATTTCCTAGTCTTTCCAAGGTAAATGCTGAGTCTCATTGATATATGTGTTCTAGGATTTTCACTGGATATTTATTTTGAAAACTGGAATCCAGTAGACCATCCCTTATAATCAATGCCATTTGATAGGGCATTTGCCACCTTGAAGGATTTTTGTACAGTAAAATAATTTTACCCATTAGTTGTTCTTTTTTAATTCTTCCTGGATGCCACATTGTTCTCATAATTTTTCTCTGTACCTTCCTTAAAAACCCCAGATCATTTTTATTGGCCATTATTGGGTATAGTTTAATGGGTGGGTCTGTATTGAAAAACTATCACCCACAGTTGTTTCAAGAAGTATTTTTTATTTATGTTTGTTTCATTTATTTCACTGCTGTTGACTTTGTTTAAAAGCATTCTGCATTTTTTGAATAGTGTCACTAGACATCTAAAATAATTTCCAGGTTTCAAAGTGCCTTTTTTTAAAGCCATTACTATTAATTGTCTCTCCACACAATTTTCTGATATTTTTATACATTTTTGGTAAAAAAAAAAAAAAATTAATGAGATCCCTTAACTTTTCCTTTCCATGGAGAATTTAATTGAGTGATCAATCACTAATACAAAGTGTTCTTATCCCTGCAAGAGTACACGTATGCTATTTTACACAGGTCTAGCCAATGTGAAGCCAAACTTGGTAAATTATTTTACATCGTTTGATGAAGAAACACTACAGAAACCAAAATAAAGGACGCATGAATTATCTGAATTTTTAAAGAGAAACAAACCTATTCCTCGAATAAAAACAAAGTGACCTGTTACAACACCACAAAATTAGGGTTTGGAATAATACGTGGTATTTAAGATTTTTAATGATAATACCCGATACAAATAACAAATAACACAACATACTTTCATTCTCCTCCTACCACAAGACTCTCTTCATTTCCTGACCAGAACATGGTCTCTCCTAATTGGATGCTGTGCAGCAGTAAGAGATTGATGAGGTTTCCAGAAAGTCTGACCTTGCCATAATCAAAATAATGAGTGTACTTAATGGAATATGAATTTTCAACCAGGTGAAAGCTTCTGGTTATATATCCCTTTTGAGAGGAAAAAAAACAAGGACCCCAAATAAAATCTCAAGGAAAATTCTACCAGCCCCAAACTAGAGTTTTAAAAGGACAATGTGTGCCAAAGGACGTTATTTTCCGGCTACTGATGCTAATGGTAGGAAAATGCTTTTTAAATGCTTAGCAGATGTTTGGTGGTTTTATCATCATCATTACCCACAAGTTATGCTAAATTATGTAAATCTGTCTCAGAATTTAGGGCTTATATATACTTAATATACTTTACAACTATTTCTCTCCACTTGGTAGTAAGCTCTTTTAGATAAGAAGTAGGTGTTTATTCTTTATTAATATGAATATTTTATTGCAAAGGTTACTTTATTTCCCCTCTTCGCATATTTTTCGTAGACACATTATAATAACTGAAATAAAAATGGAAAAGGCGAATTCCTCAGTTTTATTTGTTCTATATTTCTACTTACACCTGTTAAGGCATTTTAACACCTGTATTCATCTCTAGTTTAAGACTACCAAAGTTACATTCTTATGTGTCCGAACCCTGTTCAGTAAGAAAACCAAACCCAGTGCACCGCAAACAGAGGTTATTACCTTTGCCTGAAAACCTCCTCCTCATTCTCACTCCTGTACCCATATCAGACCCGGGAATGTGCTAACCGCTCTTCCAGGCTCACCTCCCAATGAATTTAGTAATCTGGTCCTGACATTCTACCTCTGAAAATGTTTATTTGTTGCCCTCTTGAGCTACTGCAGCTCAGAAAGAAGGCTGTCACCTCAGTCCTACACAAATTCAGTCAAAATCTGAAGATGTTAGTCACATTATTAACCTAACACCTTGGCATGGACTATGACCTTCTCATGCATCAAGGTAGATGCTCTGACCCTGAACAGGCTTTCAAGGTGCACAACAGCAAATACATTACATTCAGATACAACAAAAATTATTAGAGATCTCTGAATTGTCTATTTTTTCTTAATAATTAATATGCAGGCATTAATTACTTACAAAATATATTTTCAATCAATTTTTTTCAAGATGGTTGTTTTAAAAGTAAATCAAACTCAAAGCAAAGCACTGTATTTTCCCTTAGTGTTTGCTAAATCCTTAATCTATATGGAAAAAAAAAACCTTTACAAATTAAGTAATAATTGTCCAGAATGCCTATTTAATACTAATTATCAGCCATGTTATGCATATATAATGTACATATATTTATTTTTAATTGCCTCCTTCACCTCACTGGCCCTCAACTAGAACACAAGGTCTACTAGTACAGTAATTGTTTTCTCTTCTACCCTCAAATGTACTCCCAATCTGAAACAGTTCCTGAAATATATCAACCACTCAATAAGCACCTTTCATATTAATAATTTTTGTATTCAAATAGATATACTTACATAATCACATGGAAATTAAAATACTGATCCTAGTGTAGAAATATCTCAAATACTGTATACAGATATATTACGTTTGACTATGTATTTATTCCCTCTATATGCTGAGCACTGTAGTAGATGCTTTGTAATATTTTGTACCTTTTTTAATCCCTTTATTTCAAGAACAGACTAAGCTTTGAGCAGCTAAGGAAATACTACGGCTGAACTTTGAATCTTCTCTACTCAATTCCAAGCTTGTGCCTTTCCCACAATTATTTTTCCTTAAGTGACAGATTGCAGATATAAACGATTTCAAGACCATTTTGTGTAAATCAATGCCATACTTATCTACATAATGTCACCAGCAGCTAGTATGTTTTGAGGGTTCATCCTTAATCTTTTAAGACTTTCATCAAGGATAAACAAATAATATCTATGTTGTTTGATACCAAAAGTCACAAAAAATAGTGGATCATATGAAATTTTGTCTTGACAAAATTGTCAGTTCTTACAGAATCATAAAGTATAAAAGGCAATTAAGATATCATTCAAAGAGGCAGAAGTCAGAAGAGCAAGATACATTGGTTCTGGCTCACTGACCGCACACCCTGGGGATCAGGAGACTGGGGAGGAGGGTGTCTAGTCCCAGCTCGGCCACTAATTAGGTGTTGTGACCTTGAGCAAATCAGTTTGCCTCTCTTGGGCTTTTGTTTTTTCACCTGTAAAAGAGGAGGCTGGACTAGATATTCTCCAAAGTTCCTTCCGTGTCTAAAATTCTGTAATCCATAATCTTTAGAGATTACTGGTTTTATCATTATAACTTCTTTTGTAAAATGTATAAATCAGTCTACCAGACTGACAGTATCAGCCAGAATTCCAAGGTGCCTTATTAGCAAATGATAAATCACGAACTGTGGCAATTACTGGTCACAGGACGTTGAAATATTCTTGGAAAGATTCTTTAAGTAATTTCAGAGTGTTCCCCAAAATCACATCATTAATGATGCCAACTCGACTCCAGGCACACTGCATTCACTGGAGACTTCTGAAGGATAACACGGTCAATTCAAAGAAAATTGTGACATCCCCACCTTTCCTACCACCCCACAGTTACCAGTGAGCAGTTACCAATACCATTCTTATAAAGATGGAAAGGTTTACAACCATCAGCAATTTGTATTTATTAATCATGTGGTATTTAGAGAAAGGGGGACAATTACCCTGGCCCAAACATTTGCATTTTATGCTTCTTTTCACAAAGTGTGGGAAAAAGAGTGGCTTACTTTATTAAAGGTCATTTCAAAGGGTGACATCTGAAAGAAAATCATTTGCAGAGAGGGAGGCGTGTGTAATTCGTTAGTTCTCATCTCCAAATCCCAAGGGCAAGGAGAAGCCAGACCTAAAGAGCACTCCAATTCCCCCAAGGCTGTCTTTTCCCATTTCTCATTTTCTGTGCTCTGTGGTTATCCAGCTCACTCTGCTACACCTGCTTTGTCCAACAGGTTAGCCACTAGCCATACGTAGCTATTTAAATTTAAATGAATTAAAATCAAATACAAGTTAAGTTATTCAGCTCCTCAGTTGCACTGGTCACATTTTAAGGGCTAGACCCACCTTCTCCACAAAGTAAAAGACCTGATTGTCAGCAAGTAGGATTCAGGTCCTTACAAAACTGTCACCATAGCAAACAATGTAAGTTCTTTAAACCTCCTAGATCAAGTGTTGGAGGTCCTTGGGAAGGATTCTGACTGGCAGGACTGGATAATGGGCACAACCCTTGACCTGTCATAATGGCTGGGAGGTAGGATGAGGGAACCAACTGACCTTTACCATACAGTTGCCATGGCTAGAAAGACAGGCAGCAGATATCTTAAAAAGTTGTGCCCAAGTCATCTGCCTTCAGACCAATGCATTAGTCTTGGGTGTTACCACTGGATGTATTTTGATACATGCATATCCCCATATGATCTCTGTAACCATGTGCTTAGTACGATACCATATTTCAGCCCCCCCTAGAGTGTTCCCCATGCCCCTTCCCAATCTCTATCCCCTACCCAGAAATAACCACCCCTTGGGCTATTTTCCATCATAGTTTAATTCTGTCTCTATTTTTCACTTGAACACTTGTTATTTCATAAAATAGGAGAGTAGAATACTTAAAAGCATACTTCCCTCTAGAGAAACTTGGATTTGCTTCCCAACTCCTCCCCTAAGGAGTTATTTAACTTCTCTAAGCCTCAGTGTTCTCTAAGTAAATAATAGTAGTAATTATGTCACGTGATTGTCACAAAGAGTAAACGAGGCAATGGATATAAACAACGGAGTCATAAGTCTGTGTGATGCTTGGAACAGTCCATCTATTCAGCAAATGTTAATTTTTGTTTTAATATAATTAGAAAAGTTTCAAGGTCCTCAATCTGTAAATGACCTGTAGACTCCCTCTTATTTATAACAAAAGATTTATCTGGTTCTTCTGTGATCCAGGGTGAAGAGGAACAATAGGTCTCGTTTTTCTCCCACTTTTAAACAAAAGATCAGCAGTACAGAAGGGGACATCAAGATAAAAGTCCCTAAAAATCAAATTAAAATGTAGTACTGATGATGACTCAGTTTCTTTTGATAAAATGTTTGAGCAATATCAAAACTGTCGAAGCGCGTCACCCAGTTTTATGAGCCTTAGAAGAACTTCACAGCCGCCATTCCGCAAGTTTCATTCTGCCAGTTTTATGGAGGACTCATCACAGCTCAGATGTTCTGTGGAACAGTTGATGATATAAACCAACTTCCTATAAAACAACCTTAGTACAAATCCCATTTTTACATAATGCAATTTAATAGAACTGCTATTTTATGGAAAAACAGCCACTGGTAGCTTATGATTTCATGTGTTTACTCCGGAGTGGGAGGCAGTCCCTTGGCTTGTTGGCTTCGAGCAAAAGGAAAACAGATTTTCCAGGAGTCAGTAAGCGGGGGATTCTGAGCATGGGTCTCTGAGGGCAGAGCCTGCCTTGGCTCGGCCGTCATCTGGCGCTGGCATGTGGGAGCAAAGGATGATCTGTGCTCATGGGCAGTTGCTTCTGAAATGGGCTTCAGGGAGTGCAGAGGATAACAGCAGGGTGGGGTGCTGTGAGGCAGGCTTCTGAACTAACCATTTAGCTGTAGTAGCAACAGGGTTCTGCCATAATCTAAACACATTTGACAAAACCCGCTCTAGTCATTATCCCAAAAAAAGTCTTACAGTATCGTGTCTATAGGTGTGTGCATTTATACACATACACACATATACACGTACACATACACATACGTGCTCTGGAAGAGTCTTCCGCAGCAGATGCCATTGCAGGAGGTGCTGTGCCTGCCCTCTCACACCCTCATACCTCGAGCATCTCGCTCACCACTGCCCGCCTCCTGAGAGCCAGCCAACACCTGTGCTTCCTTCCCCAAGGGCTTTCTCTTACCACTGTAAGCCACTTTGCTACTTCCGGGGTATTCTTGCAAGAGCCAGGAACTTAAGCCTCCTAGAAGTTCTCATGGAAAACATCCAAAGACTGATGGGGGCCAATGCACAGATGAACCAGCAACACTGCCCTCCAGCTGGGAGAGCTCGGAGCATTGGTTTCCGAGTATCTCCCAAGGGATTAAGTACCCGTTCCCTTCTGGAGCTGCTGCTTTGAAAATATAGCTTTATGCACTGTCTTCCCTTCCTTATCTCACTTCCCCGTGCCCCTTCCAGTGTTTTCCTTCAACTCCCAAATAAACTACTTATACTTGAATCCTTCTCAAGGGTCTGCTTCTGGGGGAACTCAAAGTCAGTCAGTCAGTCGCTAAATCAAATGGGGAAATGAAATATTCTTTATAAAAGCAAGTAGACTATTGGCTGAAGGGAGAGAAAAGGGAGAGAATCTGAAAACTCACCCTCTCACAAATGCCTCTGGCTTTCCTTGTCTGAATTCAATTCAGTTCAACAAACCAAATTTATCGAGTACCTTCTACATGGAAAGCTCTTTTTTCCTAGATACTTATCAAGTAACTTCTATGTAGAAAGCATTTTTCCTGGATATTTAACAAATTTAGAAAAGTATTAAATAAGATAATTCATTCCATACTAGAACTTCAACAAATTTTATGAAGTTTCTTACAAATGTACAGAATATTTTTTCATCTTTACAACAAAAATCCTTTTGTGGAATAATATTCGTCCTGATCAATTCCATAAAGTGGCAATTTTGTCAGAATCACTTATCTTCTAATGAAGTTCAATTGTGTAATGATTTTCAGCTATGATGGTTTAGAATAACCTTGAACTAACCCTGAGAACATGGATGGGCTCATTTTATTTTTGAAGAAATCACGATGGAGTTTGATGTATATACAGCTCAATATGTCCTATCATAGGAAATGTTTACTTTCAGCAGAATGATCGCTTTTTTAATTAGGATAATAACTCCAGGAAAGGACAGTTTTGAATGCAAAAAAAAATATTTTGTACAAATTGTTTACAAGTAAATTGGCACATGAATTATTTGAGAACTACGTTTTTTTTTTTTAAATCAGTTTCTTCTTACAGCCAAATTTTAAGAATGTAGTTCAAGTTTACAAACCAGAAGATTCTACACATTTATGGCTAGAAATTTGCTTTCCATGCACATAATATTTATGCGTCTGTGACATGCATCATTTGATTTGATGTTTGCTTAACTGAAATGTGATGGGTTGACATTATCAAACTGAGCAGATTTTCTGTACCTTAAACTGAATGTTCCTGTGTCTGTGTGGAGTGAGTGGCGGTTGAGGAGTGTATGAAAGCAACAGATGCCATCACACAGGGTTCGTCGAATATTATCATTAGCCTGTGTGTCACTAACACAGATAAGTCAATTATAAGATAATCATCACTTATATGAATATTTAATTATATTATTTACATGAATGCCATTGTCCTGGGGTTATTAGAACAAAGCATTATAGCCTATTTCTTGAAGGAATATATAGGAACTTTATAGAATCCATGGGAATTAAGACAATTTTATAAATTGTTAAAGATTGAAATGGGCAAGACATTTGGTAAGTAATTGCACAAACCAGGGGACAATGATATCTTTAAAGTAACAATTATCATTCTTAATCTATTTTATTTCACAATTTGAATATTATTCTGAAGCGCTACATCATGTTCCATATGCATTGATAGATACATAAATATTTAGTGTATCTTTAGTGCATGATATTTTTAGTGCATCTAGTGCCAAGAACCATGCTGGTGGCCACGGTTGAAGGGCAAAGAAAGTCAATACAGATTTTCCCTTCTGGAAACACCACCACCAGATATGTAAATGCAAACAATGCTGAGTGGGGTAAGTACAGTGATAGTCACCATATCAAATGAGTATTTTGCCTTACAAACTACACAGAAATTCACACTTACTAAATGTTATAATGAAAAGAGTCTAGCACATTCTGCGCACTGCACTGGGCACAAAGCATGATCTCATTTAATTCTCAGGGCATCCTTACGGAGTATATAGAGAAACATATCTGGGTTTTACACACTAGGGGGGTGGATTTGCATGCAAATGCAGCCTTGAAGCTTATTTTTTGTTGGCTTCATAATAAATATCTTTCTTTTTTACTTCTATTATTATACCAACTTTCCAGATGAAGAAACTGAGACCTAAGAAGCCAACATAAATTTTAAAATAATATCTGTGTTTAAAATAACATCTGTAAAATTTATAAATTTAAAATAACATCTATTGGGTAGAATGATTTGCACTGCAGCCCCCACCGAGCAAATCCTCCAAACTCTGTGGGACAGGAATGAGGAGACCATGTTAGCCAACTTACTTGATTCAGGCGCTGCTTGATGGGGGGATCCGGTTCTTTTTAGAGATGAAGACACAAAGGATATGTCTTCATCATTCTTCATCTCAAAGGATGTGTCTAAGGATGAAGACACTTCATCCTTAGTTCTTGTTTTTAAGATTTTATTTGTGTATGTATCAGAGAGAGTGAGAACACAAGTAGGGGGAGACACAGTCTCCCAACTTAGCAGGGAGCCCAATGCAGGACTTGATCTCAGGACCCTGGGATGGAGCCCCACATCGGGCTCTCTGCTCAGCGGGGCGGGGAGCCTGCTCCCCCCAACCCCCTCTGCCTGCCTCTCTGGCTACCTGTGATCTCTGTCAAGTAAATAAATAAAAAAAACTTTTAAAATAAATAAATAAATAAAGTAGTGGAACTCGGTATTTTCCAACAGAAAGTGTTCTACAAACCAGGATAGTCATACTAGTCGCATTTAATTTCCAACATTCGTGTTTGGATAAATTAATTCATGGATTTCTCATTATGTAACAATGTCACATATTCTGATAAAGTAGCTAAAAGTATTCTGACAGTTGATTGATTTCAAGTATCATTATGCAGATGAAAGAAAATACTAGTGTCTCTGGGTTAAGTAAATATGTTTTACAATTCCCTCTATTTATTTTCCAATACTAATATCTCCATGATATTTGACTCCATGAAAGAGGATGAAAATGTTGATCAATAGCCAAGGCTTATGCTCAAAATAGTGTACTGAGATTTACAGCTAGCATGAAAACATTATTTAAAATTATAAAGAAAATTTCTTTTTAATTCTGAGGTTTGGCAAGAGATTTGGACATGTACTGAAATTTCACTTTAAAAAATGATACCTTGATATGCATATAAACAATTCTGCTAGAATGAAATTAGTCCAAGAATGGCAACTTAGATTTATAGAAGCAGGTATGTTAAAATTGAATCACTCTTTTGCCACTCTTTGATAAAATTCAGTGTTTTCCAAGGGCATTTCTACAGTAAACTGTCCAGTGGCGCAAGGCCTACACTGTTGAGGAGACTAATCTTTTTACACTGAATCAATGAAGAATACTGTTGAATACAAGGCAGCCCTGGCCATCAGAGGTGTGTCAGTTTCAGCTAAGTAAGAGGGAGATACTAGCAGACATCACCAAATAATCAATTCTAATCACCCAGAAGAAGACAACGTACAAGAGAGAAACCAAGAATTCTCTGCAAGCAGCATTTTGTTTGTTCCTATGGGGTGCCATGCCCTAGCCATGTTGGGAGATCTGCACTTCCTAACTGTAGGATGCTTTCATTTCATGACCATTTTAACTACCATCTCAGCATTCAAGGTGAAGTTAAAATCCAATTGTTCTATGCATGGGAAAATTAGATGTTTTCTTGCATTGCTGTAAGATGACTTAATTGTTTACACACACACGCACACACAGAACACAGAAAAAAATCCTTGATATTTTGACAAAATATTCTGGTCAGTTCTGAAATCTTTCTGGTGGTCTTTTAACGAGACTGATGACTTTGGATATTTAATGTTCAAAATCAGAAAACTCCTGAAGTATCCAGGCAGATGACCTATTATGGTCTTACCCAGTTGTGTGATTTCAAGGTTACACATTTATAGATGATGATAAAATATTCTTTAGGTTTCACAAAACTTTGAGTTTCCTAGACTAATATCTATACCCTAAACAAGAATGCTAGTGATTGATTTTACTTTTTCATTACAGACAGAATAAATTAGATATCTCATGGAAGTCAAATCCAAAGGTATAGACTCTAGGACTTTTGTATCTACACCTAAAACATAGAGAATTTTCTCCATATGGGGAAATTTATCCAAAGCCCATTTATAAAATTCATGCATTCATTCAATCTTTTTAAAAAAAATTTTTTTAATTTATTTATTTGTCAGAGAGAGAGGGAGAGAGAGCGAGCGAGCACAGGCAGACAGAGTGGCAGGCAGAGGCAGAGGGAGAAGCAGGCTCCCTGCCGAGCAAGGAGCCAGATGTGGGACTCGATCCCAGGACGCTGGGATCATGACCTGAGCCGAAGGCAGCCGCTTAACTAACTGAGCCACCCAGGCGTCCCTCATTCAATCTTTTTTAAATGCAAAACTTCTGTCTATATTGCAGGTTTCTCTTAAAGGTTGAATTCATTAACTAAAGCATTATTTTAGACATGAATATAGGTATGGGAATAATCCAGTGGAAAAAGAGATTTGAATGCAATTCCTGAACTGTCGGGATGAAGAATGGAGCATGTTGCACAACAGGATGAGCTCTGCAAAAAGAAGAAAACTCACTGTATGTGGCCTGATTGGTGTGTGTTCCCCCAAATGCCTGAAGGTTCTGTTCTCAAATATACTATTCTCACCTCCTCCTCCTCTCCCCTAGATCAAATCTGTTAGAGTTTTGAAATGCCCAGACATTTCAACTTTTCAAGAGATATTTTAAATACATCCTGCCAAAAAGGCATTGCTAGATTGGAGAACATACACACTCTGGGATTACAGTCTCTTCTCTGCCAGGTACTAAGAGTGTTATTTATGACATGTTACTTAACCTCCTCAAACCTGTCTTTCCACATATGCAATATGATGCTTTTCCTCATACTACCGTGCCAGTCTTAAGTGATGTATTACATGAAAGCAGTTATCACCTAGCTCTTAGCACAAGCATTTAACACATCCTGGGGAGATACATATTTTTATGTACAATGACATATTTTTATTTTCCCCTAAATTGTTTTCCCTTCCAAGGCTTTTGCCTTCAAGGGATAGTCAAGAAACATTTGCCCTGGGGAGGAAAGGACGTAGGACAAAGAGGCCATGATGGGCTTTGAGCATCAAAGCTCATGCCCAGCAACTAGAGCGGGGTCTTGAAAGCTAGGCTTCACCTGTAGAAAATGACTTTCTGAACCCCTTCCTTTAATTCAATTTAACATATCAAACACTAAGCCTGCCTGATCAGATCATAGCTCCAGGTAGAACAGAAATAGAAATTCCATCCCTTCTCCAGGTGGGTCTCAGGAGAAGGGACGGAGAGATAAGATTCAGTGTTGAGGCAGCTGTAACTTGGTATTCTTCTCTTTGCTAGAGAGAAAAGTGGGGACTTGGAATAGAAAGAACCCTAACGCAGAGGTTATATTCCCTATGCCCTTAGGAATGCAGCAGGAGAGGGAAAGGGCTTCCTCAAAAGATGGATTCGGCTCTGAGTGGGGAGCCTGCAGAAAGGGCTGCCAAGGCAGTGGGAAGCTGACCCTAGCAGAAAGCATTACTCTCTGAACCTGAATGTGGTCATGAGGAGACCCACAGTAATGTGCAAAACAACTGAGTATTAGGACGGAGCTCAGGTAGCAAGGGGAGGCACAACACTCCTGGAAGCATTGTCCAGGACTAGGAAATCAGCCAGAGTGCCAGAGTCACAGATTTTTTTTTTAGCTAATGCAGGCAGAAAAATTTTAGCTAATGCAGGCAACAGCCTCTGATCCTCAGCGGCTAGGTCATATGTGCATCGAGAGGAGAGAGAGAAAGGAGAAATCTGGAAGTATCCCATGCTAAGTGGTCTGATGTCATGTTTATTAATTACTTGAGGGGTTAGGTTTAGGCTTTCCCACCCAATTTATCCAGGAGAGAGGGAGGAGCTTGGAAACCAGATTGAATCATTTAAGGAAAATCTGAGAATACCCTTAACATCCTTTTCCCCCACTGGTCCATACCTATACAATATCTCAAATAACCCTTATAATAACCCTTTCAGAAAACATGGCTATTATCCCCACTAGCCACTGGAAGACTGTCAGAAATCCATTGTTTATTAGAGAACATTCGGTAAGGAGCCAAGTTCGTCGCTGCACCTATCAGCGGGCTGGAGGGAGGAGGCAAGTCTGCCTTGTTTCGATTTTTTTTTTTTTTCCAAACAGTCATACATCACTTGTGTAACCCTGGTCATCTCACTTCCATGAAATTTTGTTCAAATGAAGGAAGGCTAAATGATCTGGAACTAATCGACTATCTTCATGTGAAACCACGCCCTCCAGATTTTGGTTCAATAGTGGCAAGCAGTATGGGAAAGAAAACAAAGTTGAACTGAACATTGCTCTGGAAACAAAGAAAGGAAAACAAAGCAAAGTATATAGATAGAGGTCACAAACCAATTTTAACCAGCAAACAATGTGAGGACCCTTTCCACCAAGCAATGCAAAAGAAAATTGATTAATTGATCTAACTATAAAAATTATACACATCTACTTTATAGAAAGTAGCTTAAATATTAAGGAGTCAGCTACTCTGCATGAAGCTGACTTTCATTTTAGACATCTGAAAAAACATAGGTTTAAGTTGGGATGATAATAATTTTCCTCAGTCAGTTTTGAGGGAGATATAATTTGCACCTCAAGTAGAAATTTTGAAAAAATGTCTACCTTTCAAATATCAATTCCTAAATCAATCATTCCCTTGATGTAAAATCAATGACCATCACCAGACAAAAATTGGTAAGTTCTTGCTTTTTTGTGAAGGTGACATTGGTCTTTTAATGCTATAAATTCTATGTTCTCATTTTTGATTTAAAATATTTCTCTCTCTCTCTTTTTCTCTCTCTCTGTAACTGGTCCATATTTTAGTAACAGTTTTGTCCCAGGGTCCATGTTTCCATGAATTTCCACTAAATCTTACAGAAAAATTTTAAGGGATAATACCTTGAAATTACTGCAGTTCCACAAACATACTTTGACCACATATTGTAGAAACTTGGATAGCTATACTGGAAGAGGTTGGCAACTTGAGAATTAGTGGGTCAAATATAAGGCGACAGTGTAAATTAGAAAAAAAAACTATGATTTATAGGTTATTTATTCAAATCTAATAGCACTAACTAGTAGTAAATACTTAAAAGTTACTGAACTGCTTTCAAGAAAAGAAATTTCAGAATTTATTCAGAAAATTCAGAAATTTCAGAAAATTCAGAAATATATGTACCATAAATATTTATAAAATAGGAACACATACGTTCAGAACTCTGCTAAACTATAGTGTATATAAAGACATGTATTTCTGGGTTTTCATGTTTATTAGCAAAGCATATTAAACCTACTAGTCACAGAATGACTTTGAATTTGTCTATAACAATGATTTGTCTATATATATTTTTTCTTGTTTGTGTAACTTGCAAAAACCATACTGAGTTTGAGTTTATATACTGCAATTTGCTATTGTGGATGTCATGACATTCATTCAACTACATTAAGATTTTGATAATAAGAAATAATTTTTAAAATCAAAATAACATATATATTTTAAATCAAATAAATAATATGTATTTTTATTTATTATAGCTTAAAATACAAATTGTGTTTTTCTTTTTTTTTAAGATTTTATTTATTTGACAGAGAGAGATCACAAGTAGGCAGAGAGGCAGGCAGAGAGAGAGGAGGAAGCAGGCTCCCTGCTGAGCAGAGAGCCCGATGCGGGGCTCGATCCCAGGACCCTGGGATCATGACCTGAGCCGAAGGCAGAGGCTTTAACCCACTGAGCCACCCAGGTGCCCCATATAAATTGTGTTTTTCTTAAAAACATACCCAAATAGAAAAATTATCTTCAAACCTTAGACCACAGAGTATAGATGAAAAAAATCAAAGGATCTGGTGATTTAAAATATTATTAACGAAGAGTGTGGATCATATGAAACACTTTATAACTGGAAGTCTGGGGTTAGGCTGAAAGCACATGATTTTTTGAACCCACTACCAAGATTCTACGAATTTTTGTCCCTTTTTTTTTCTACTTGTTTTTGTTTCTGTAGTAAGAACACTTCATACGAGATTAAGTCTCTTAAATTTTTAAGTGCACAATACTTTATTGTTCCCTATAGGCACTAAGTTGTACCTCGGATCTCTGGAAACACCTGCGGGTGGACATGTTTACTGCGTTGAGTGTGGTGATGGTATCACTTGTGTATTCCTATGTCCAACCTCATCAAATTGCATACATTAAATATGTGCATGTTTTATCACTTATACTTCAATAAGACTGTAAAAGAAGATTTTGTGAAATATTTGACTTATTAATTAGATAGTGCAAGATTGAGGGTTCACCAAAGATCCCAAGGATGCTAAAAGCAGTAATTCATTTGCCAAATTGGACCAATTGAAAGCCTAGAGCTTTTCTGTCTTAAAATGTTGAATATCCAGGAGGCACAGAACATTCAGGTTTGTACTACTTTAGGTTCAGGAGTGGTTAGGTTTGAAGCATAGTTGATGTTAATTAAGAACAGGATAATTAAAAAAAAAAAAAAAAGAACAGGGTAATTCAGGAGGGCTGAAGTCAATGTGAGATCTAATTAACGGGAAGGCAGGCTTTCATGGGTCCCAGGAAGAGACTGGGGAAGGGGGTCCTAAAGACTCGGAGGCAGCATGGGTGCAGAGCTGCAGGGGTAGGCAGCTTATGTGTCTTAAACCAGGTTGACAGAATTGTCAAGGACCAAGGCAAGGCCAAAGGCTCTTCTATTTGTGTTCCAAAGCTTGCTCTGCGCTCTCCTCACATGGTCCAATTCCAGGTATTTAAATAATGATAACATTCCCCACAGAAAGTCACCACAAGAGCTCAAGGGGTTCATTATGAAGCCTCCAGACATATCATGAACACAGACTCTCGACTATGGCACTCTCTAAAGCACTGACCTATAATAACAAACAAGAAGCTTGAAATTCCTGTTTATTAAAAAACAGAACACACGGTAGCAAGGACAATGACAAGTTTCAACCATAATGGCTGTGTCCCAACTCTGTCCTAGAGTTTCATGTTCCAGGGGTGAATGAATAATTTAATCTTCATGAGCCATCAACTGTAGCCCTCCTTTAAAAATTTGGCAATGGTCCCAGCTAATTTCATTTATGATGTGGATTTTTTTTGAGACCCTGATATCCAGAAAGTGAAAAAGGGCAACCATCATCTCATTATATGAGTGTGTTTCTGTTCTCTTTTTTTCCTTCCAGTAATACTTTATTGATTTATTAATCAGCAACAAATCAAAGGGTAAGGACACGCCATTTCCTCATTAATTAGTCATAGGAACAAGCAACACAAATCAGTCTAACTTCAACTATAAATAATTAGTCTTTATTTCTCTTGAGAGAAGAGAGTGAAGTACAGACATTTTATTATGCTTTATAATTTTTTCTCACTGAATGAAAATTTATATACTGAGTATTATGTGTATAATTCAAATACTGAAAAATGTGTAATCAGGAAGTAACTTTTTATGCAAACAGTTTTTGTTAATAATTTGAAAAAGCTGCTTTGTCATCAGCTAACACGGTTGCCTAGCACTGTGGTAGAAATCCACTTTATCATGTTATACAAAATGCACGTGGTTCTTACAAGCACAGTCTAGCCTTATATGGGGGACGCAAACATGAAGCAAATAAAAACACATACAAATGTGGTATTATAAACTGAGGTAATTTCCAACTTGAAAATAATTACTTCAATTTCTTGATTCTTAAGTTTTGATGGTTTCAATTTCCCTTTCCCTTGTTTGAGAACTCTAATATTCCTTCTCACGAAAATACATCTCCTGTGAATAGATCTCGTCTCCATCCTGTTACTTTTCATTTAGAAGAACAAATGATCTGTCTGCTTGGCTTTTCCACTGTTAAATCCTCAGTTTATTTATCTTAAAAGAATTTTCCAAATTTAATAAAATCACCACTTAGTTATCCATGGACAAATTACGAAGAATAGCCCCCCAGTTAATGTGATACACATTTGGATCTGTATTTGTATTTAAACACATTTCTTAATAATAGCTCTATGACAGAAAATAATCTGGCAGAGACTGCACTGGAAAAATAAGCCTTATTTTCACCTAAACTTTTAAAAACATTTTTTTTTCAACACACAAGTTACTTGTTCTCAAGCTTTAAGTTCCATCAGAGATTTTTAAGTAATTTGAACTATTTATCCCAGACCTTTGTTCTAATCACTATTGTTAAAATATATCTACCTATTTCTTCAAACACAGCAAACAACCACGAGCAGGCTCATTTACCCATGTGCCTATATATCTGCCTATTTATGTTTTGTTTCATTTATTTTACTTGCTGATAACCATGACTCAAAAAATGCTTGTTACAGAAATGAATGAAAAATGTGTTTTCCTGTCATGTGTTTTAAAAAATTATAAGCCAAAAAAATCTCTATTGTTTGGCACATTGGTGTGATTAAAAAATGAAAGGAAGGTGATAGAAGGAAGCACTTGAAACTAATGGAAACCTACTATGAACCAAGAATTTTATTTGGATAATGTTTTTTAAACTC
>PISX010012206.1:0-56297 GCA_004024625.1 Mellivora capensis | reverse complement strand
TTAAAGATACAAACGTAGTGATCCGAAGGGGCACATGCACCCGAATGTTTATAGCAGCATGTCTACAATAGCCAAACTATGGAAAGAACCTAGATGTCCATCAACAGATGAATTGATAAAGAAGATATGGTATATAAACACAATGGAATACTTTGCAGCCATCAAAAGAAATGAAATCTTGCCATTTGCAATGACATGGATGGAACTAGAGGGCATCATGCTTAGTGAAATAAGTCAATCGGAGAAAGACAACTATCATATGATCTCCCTGATATGAGGAAGTGGGGATGCAACATGGGGGGTTGGAGGAGTAGGAAAAGAAGAAAAGAAACAAGATGGGATCGGGAGGGAGACAAACCACAAGTGACTCTTAATCTCACAAAACAAACTGAGGGTTGCTGGGGGGAGGGGGGTCGAGAAAGGGGGGTGGGGTAATGGACATTGGGGAGGGTATGTGCTATGGTTAGTGCTGTGAAGTGTGTAAACCTGGCGATTCACAGACATGTACCCCTGGGGATAAAAATACTTTATATGTTTATAAAAAATAAAAAAATTAAAAAAAAAATCAATTGACCATAGCTGGATGGATTTATTCTGGATTCTCAATTCTTATCTTTTGATTTATTAATCTATTTTATGGAAGTCCCACATTATCTTGACTGTTATAGTTTTATAGTAGCTACAGTATGAAGAATATGAATCATTCATCTTTGTTCTTCTTTTTAAAAGATTATTATGACTATTCTTGTTCTCTATTCTTGTTCCCTTGAAATTTTACATGAATTTTAGGATCAGTTCATATAAAAAGACAGTATAACTTTGAAAGAGATCACATGGAATCTGTAGATCAATTTGTAGAATGCTGCCATCACTACAATATTAATCTTCCCATTCATGAACATGAGATGTCTTTCTGTATATATGGTTTTAATTATTTTCAACAATGTTTTATAGTTTTCAATATGTATGTCTTATACTACTTTCATTAAGTCAGTCTTTAAGTATTTTTTGATACTGTTATAAATGCTGAACATTTCTTTTAGATTATTCATTGCTAATAAGTAGAAATATATTGATGTTTGTATAATAATCCTTACCCCTCAACTTTACTGAACTTATTTGTTTGCTCTAATGTATTGGTGTTTTTGTAGATTCCTTGGGGTTATCTATCTATAAATCACATCAACTGCAGATATAGTTTTCTTCCTTTGCAATGAGGATGTCTTTATTTTTTACTTATTTATTTTTCCCTAATTGCCGCGACCAGAACCTCTAGTGCAACACTGAATAGAAGTGGCTAGCATAGGCATCATTGTCTCATTCCTGATATTGAGTACAACTTTCAGTCTTTTACTGTTGTGTTCTGTGTCTTTTTTTTTTTTTTAATCTTTATCAAGTGGAACAAGTTCCTCTCTGTTACTAGTTTGAGTCTTTTTGACATTAAAGGATGTTATATTTTGTCAGGTGTCTTTTTTCTGTATCTATGTAAGTCATATTTTTTTTTAATTAAAAAAAATTTTTTTTAAATTTATTTATTCATCAGAGAGAGAGGGAGAGAGAGCGAGCGAGCACAGGCAGACAGAGTGGCAGGCAGAGGCAGAGAGAGAATCCGGCTCCCTGCCGAGCAAGGAGCCCGATGTGGGACTCGATCCCAGGATGCTGGGATCATGACCCAAGCCGGAGGCAGCCTCTCAACCAACTGAGCCACCCAGGCGTCCCGTATTTTTAAATCTTTATTTTGTTAATGTGGTTTATTATATTAATTTTAAACCAACCTAGCATTCCTAGGATAAATCCCATTTGGTCATGGTGAATATTCTTCTTTATATGCTGCTGCATTTGGTTTCTAGTATTTTGTTGAGGATTTTGCCTTTATTCACTGTGAATACTAGGATGTAGTTTTATTTTCTTATGATGTTTTGATTTGGTTTGGCATCTGGGTAATGATGGTTTCAGAGTTAAAGTATTCCCTTGTCTTCTACAGTTGGTATTTTTGACATAAAAACATTTGGTCATAATTCTCATTTAAACGTTTGATCGATTTTGCCAGTGAATTCATCTGGGTTTGAGTTTTGATTATTAATCATCAAAAATCCTTCACCCTTTCCTTGTTATAAGTCTATGCCAATTTTCTGTTATATCAGAAAAATTTTCTGTCAATATCAGAAATTTCTTTCTTTCTTAAAATTTGTCTGTTATTCTAGGATATCTAATTTGTTAGCATTTCTTTTTTCCTATTCACTTAAAATCTTCTGTAAGTTCAGTGTCTGTAATGTCACCTTTTTTCCCCCTGTTTTTAGTAATTTGAGACTTCTTGTTTTTTGCTTATTCAGTCTAGCTAAATACTTAACAATTTTTTCAATGATTGTAAAGAACCAACATTTTTTTTCTTTTTATATTCCATATATTTATTTCATCTCTACTAATTCTTTCCTTCTGCTTGTTTTGCATTTAGATTGCACCTTTTTCCCCTTAGTTTCTTAAGGTGAGATGGTTTGATGATTGATTGAATATTTATCTTCTTTTTTAATTTGGGCACTTATAACTGTGAATTTCCCTCTGAGCACTGTTTTTACAGTATCCTGTAAGTTTTGATATGTTGTATCTTCATTTATCTCAAAGTATTGTCAAACTTCCCTGTGATTTCTTTTTTGATCTATTAGGCAATTAGGGTATATGGTTTAAGTTCCACATCTGTGAATTTCTAAAATATTTTTTATTTCTAATTACATTCTGTTGTGGTTGGAGGAGATACTTTATATAATTTTAATCTTTCTATATGTCTTCTAGAACATAGGATTTATTTAGGAATATTTTCAAAAATTTTTAGCAGGAACCTATAGAAGAAAGTTCTTGATTACAACTGTGTGTGTGTGTGTGTGTGTATAACATATATAGTGGGTCCCAGGTAACTTTAGAAACTTATTTCATGGTCCACTAATGAGTATCAAACACAGATGTTTTAGGTCCGTTCTTTTGAAAAATCCAATCTAGAATGAGATACGGAGCTTGCACTCAAACTGTCATTACAATCCCACCCTTTAATTCAGCCAAGGTGCTGTTTCCAGATTTCCTCAATGAAGTATTGTTTGTTTATATTCTGGTACAAGCTCTTCATCTCATTCCAATCTTTTAAGGAATAGAAAACCAGTACCTGTCCTTGGGACATACTTATTGAAACACTGTGCTATACCTGTGATTGTATAGTGTGTGAGTATGAGGTGTATAAGTGTTCAAGTGTGTTAAGACAATATCAAGTTGATTTTCAAAGTAGTTGTACCAGTTTACATTGCAGAGTTATTATTTCTTCAAGCCTCAACACCGAGTAATGCAGTTACTTTTGCATATCTCTTAGGGGAAAATTATGACTCACTATGAATCTAAATCTTTTATGAATGAAAATTGAGCTTGTTTGTATTTGTCAGTTATTTTTCTTGGAATATACCATTGAATGTATATTGTCATTTTCTCTTGCATTTTATTAAGTGATAATATTCCCCTGAGACTCACCACCCTTCCCCTACTGCCACCCCAACTCCCTCCACTCATCCATTTAACTACTTTTCCTTCATAGATAATTAGGTTTTGTCTGTTATATATGTCACAAATATCTTCAACTTTATTGCCACTTTTCATGTGTGTGTGCTTGAACAAAAGCTATTTAATGTGGTTGAATTTATCTATCTCCTATCTATCTATATTTTGGGGCAATATTTGGGGTAATATCTATCTATATTTTGGGGTAATATAAAATGTTTATTTTGTGTGTGTGTATGATGTAATATAGAAGTCCCATGAAATGTTTATATATATATAATATATATATCATATATATCATATATATATGATCTATAAACACACACACATAAATAAACACACACACACATATGTATATATATATCAATATTAGTGTTCCTAGGGCAATTTGTTGAATAATTGTTTTCTACAATGCTCCTTTTTACACATACACCTCTCCATATGCATGTAGTTTTGCTTCTTAACTCTGTATTCTGCACTGTGTGTCAAATTGTATGCCAGTAACACTCAGTTACCGTATTGTAACAATAAGTCTTAAGATTTAGTAGAGAAATTTTCCTTGCATATTTTTAATTGTTTTGGTTATTCTTGGGCTTTTGTTATTCTATATAAATTTTAGAGTCAGCTCATTAAATTTCTCACAAACCATATTAGGGTTTTTATATAAATTGCTTTGACTATAGAGACCAATCAGACATGTGCATAACCATCTTAGACTGTGAAGGCCAGCCTATCTGCCAACTGAATGCCATCAAAAGATTTTTGTTGATATCATGTGGAAAGGAGTCACCTACCTGAGCACTGTCCATTTTTGACCTTTTAAAATTGTGAGATAGAATCAAATTGTTTTTGCGTTAAACCACTAAGTTTTAACATATTTGTTAACAGGAATAGATAAGCAATACAGAATTCAATATATGGAAGTGAAGTGCTGTCATAAACTTTAAAACATGTTTCATTGACTTCAGAAATCAGGAAATTGTTATTGGAGGCTGGAGAAAGTAAAACTTTGTTATATATTAGCTAGAATTTTGGTAACATTGTCACCTGTATAACATATATTGATATCTATCTATCAATAGGTATAGATATTGATAGGTATCGATAGATAGCTATAAATATATAAATATAAAGCTGGCCAATTTGGCAGACATTTTTGGGAACAGTTTTTCAAGTACCATATTATTATTAATTTTTTTAGCCATATATAATAAAGTACAGATGAAGGGAAATGAGCTACAAAAGGAAAAATTCCATTTTCTCACAAGATTTAGAGAAAAGATAGTCATGCCTTGCCATTTGGGAGTAAAACTGTTTCTTATTCCCAGCTTCTCTAAGATGTTATGAAGATTTAAGGACATGTGTTATAGAACCTCTCAACTAAACAAAATGCCTTATGGGAAACTTAATTATTTCTCTGTAGCCTCCTGATCTTTATACCAAGTTCAAGGGAACCTGCCTTTTGTGTTATGACTTTAATCCAATGTAGTGAACCTTACTAAGATTCATAGAAATCCCACAAAGTTTATAAGAGAATTATATTAGTACTATCAACTTGGAATAAAAAGGACAGAAATATTTCAAAACAAAATAAAACCCCACAGGTCTTCAACTATCTGAGAATAGAGAGGAAGTTAAAAATGTTGCTCAAGAGACACAATGGGTTGTTTTTTATGGAAAATAAAAGATGACTACAAGGTTAGTTCCAAGGGCCCAGAGGGTGAAGTGAAAAGCCACAGATAACTATTTCCACAGAATAGCACTGACCCTTAATCAAGATACCAGCAACAAGTGCTTCTGTCTTTTTTCTGTTTTTTTTTTTCTAAGCCTTATTGAGAAATATCTGACCTGTAACATTGTTTAATGTGTAAAACATGATGATTTGATAGACATGTATAATGTGAAATGATTACTACAATAAGGTTAACACATCCATTACCTCACCTTTTTCTCTTTTGGTAGCGAGAACACTCAAGATCTATGTTCTTTGCAACTTTTAAGTACATAGTATAGTATCACTAACTATAGCTGTGATGCTATACACAAGGTGCCCACAACTTATCATAAAACTGAAAGTTTCTTCCCTTGGTGCTAGAGGAGTGACTGAGCCATGTTGGACAATCCAACCCACCCATCCATGAGTTAACTGGAAAAAAGTGACCCCCTTTTGAGGCATCACGGCTAGGATGTTCTTCTGTTCCAAGGGTTTCCAATTCCTGACCCACAAAATAGTGAGATACAGCAATAATTACTGGCTTAGCCTACTAGGTTTTACAGTATCTCGTTGTCCAGCAATAGGTTATGGCAAGAGAATCCTATAGATACAACTGTTCATGTACAATATAAAACCCATGTAAGTGTACTTATTGCCGCACTGGAACTACTTAATACTCAACAGGTGACAGTTAAGTTATAGTATATATGTATATATGTATATGTATATATGTATGTATGTATGTATGTAGTAGTTAAAAAAAGACTGAAGATGTTTCTACACTAATACAGAAATATCTCTGAAATATGTTTAGTGAAGAAGCAAAATGAAAAACAGTATGTTTAATATGCAACTATTTGTGTAAAAAATAGGGCAGGGGCATATGTAAGGATTTGTTTGTAAATATCTCTGGAAAGATGGGCAGAAACTAGTCCTATTAGCTACCTACAAGGAGGGAGTCTGGATGACTTGTGGACAAGGGTGGCTGAAAAATTTTGGCATAGAGCCTTTTATAGTTTACCATTTTACATTTAAAACAATTATTATAAAAATAATTATTACAAAATATTTTATATTTAAAATAATTTTCTTTGTTCAAAATGAAAATAATACAGGGATAAGATTAGAAAAATGTTGGTTAGGCTAGTTCAAAAGCTATAATATGATTTTTATGGCTTCCTTGCCTACAATTAGGCCCTTATTAATTGCAACTGCTTTGCCTTTTCTCGGTAGCTAAGTTGATGTTATTCCTCTGCTAAAAGGTCTTTAGAACTCTGCATTTCTCTCAAGATGAAACCCCCAGTTCCTAAAGTTTATCTTATTTAAGTTTCTCTTAACTTGGCCCAAGTCTAATTCTCTATCCCTGATCTCTTTATCAGTCCTCATTTTCAACAGTTTACCTTCTGGCAATACTCAATTATTTATATAGTTCCTTGAAAACACAATGATGTGTCACATGGCATGATTATGTGTATGCCTTTCCTGCTGCCTGGACTTACTTTCTTCTTCTTTTATCCTGGTGAATCCTGTGAGATCCTCTCAGATAAAATTCTGATTTCACTTACTATCTACCAATTGTAACACATTACTTAATCTTTTGACATACATGGACTATTTTTTGCATTTCTGATAGTTTAATTTTATTTTCAATTTATACACCTATATTTACATTAGGATCTCACTGAAGGCAGAAATAATCTGTGTCCCATTTTTAAACTCAGACTCTGAAAGAAAAGTTCTCAAACAGATGCCAAAAGTACCTCAAAAGATTGCATATGTATAATAATCTTACACAGTCTTAAATCCTCATTTGGGTTTTTATTAAATTTGAAAACCTTATCAGAACTGGTGTTTATTACTGATAGCATCACTAAAGGAGTGTCTCTTTCTATATATTTTCTCAATGTATATGTATTTTTCCCTTTAGACACCTCCTCTTCCCTTTTGACTAAACAGTTTTCCCTAGGAAGACATTTTTTATTTGAGGCAAGAAAACAGAGTAACAAAATGCAGTTTTTTGACAGTATGACTAGAATTCAAAAGAATGATAAGAGGTTTATAAAGAAAAAATATGATAAAGTATTTTCTCAATTATTTTCTACCAGAATAATCAATTAAAATGTCCATTTTGTAAGAGTTTACTTGGCAATAAGCCTTAATTTTTTCCCATCCAGAAAGACTGCGTAGGTGTCATTTGTTGCTGAGTAACTATGAAGCAAGGAAACAGTTTACTTAATTATAGGAAAGATATATTGCACATTTGTATATCACGCCTGCATGAAAAGATTTAGAGGGAAAGCTATCTTCTTGAAAATCCCTTGATAATCGCCTTACAGTCTCATTTGAAAACTTGAAGTGTGGAAAAGTAGATGTGCTAAACCTGTTCATATTCTCTTAGTGACAAGCGAATGCTTTTTATAGCTTGTACTTGCTGTGAGATTCATTTGGAGGTTCAACTGTTCCTGATAACCAGTTTTGAATAACAATGGAAACATCAAGCCAGATTGTGTCTGTACTGGGAATCTGTATAGAGATCTTAACTTTTCTGTGGGCATGTTTCAGAGTTTAGGCATGTATGATGTAGAGTCTTTCCTATTTTATGTTAATTCACATGTCATTATACTTTAAGTGTATTTACATAGCATCATTTTGCTTTTATGCATTCAATTAATTAAAGCTGTGATTTCATTTAAATACCTGGATGCCTCATAAATTCTGCTTTGCTCAAACTACAGCAAAAATCTTAGAGATTGCAGTTGTGTTCTTATGGAGCCACTTAGCACCAAAAAGTGTTTATTTTTAAGCACACACTGGGGGGCTGCTTGACAAACATGTCTATCATGCTAATTCTGTCCTTTGGAATTTTATGTAAATGGAAGCATATACATATATACGGTTTCCTTTTTAAGTATTTTGACCTACCTGATGGCATACTATACACATTGTTGTAAGCTTCATTTTTCACTTACACATTTTGGACATTGTTTCACAATTGAGTCCTTTTTTTTAAACAACTACAGAGCATTTCATTATCTGAAGTTACCAGAATTTAGTGAATTTTATATATATGGATACTTAGTAAAAGACTTTGTAATAATCTAACAGTAATACAAAAAATATCCCCATAAATATTTATATTACATGTTTAGGTATATCTGTGATAAATTCCTAAAAGCCAAAGCTCAGGGTGAAACATTTTAGTTTTGTTGATTATTGTCTAAATGCCCTCCGTAGAGGCTTAGTCAAGATAAAATTAAAGTTTATGTAATATCTTTGCTCGGGCTGCTATGGAGCAGTACCATGCCCTGGGTGGCTTATCAACAACAAAGATTTCTCCTAATTATGGAGGCTGGAAGCCAGTGTGGTTGAGTTCTAATAAGGGCTTTCTTCCTGCTTGCTAACTTCAGTGTTCTCACATGGTGGAGAGCACAGAGACAGAGGAGGCTCCCCTGCCCCTTCCTATAGGGGCACCAGTTGTATTTAGGAGGGACCTAAGCACTTCCCAAAGGTTGCACCTCCTAATATCACATCAGGAGGTTAGGATTTCAACATGGAAACTTTTGGGGGGACATAAACATTCAATCCCTAACACATAATATACTTAATTCTCCATTTCTGCTCAAGTCACTAGCTGACTTTTTATTTTCAGAGGTGACACAATTATTATATTCCTATCTCCCCATCCTTCTCCATCACTTGATTTTTAGTTAATTATATTTCTTCTGAATTTTAACCTTTAAATAATCTTAAATCTTTACTTGGCTTATAAGCTCCTAAAGACTTACGTTTGTACCAGCTATTCCATAAACAGGAAGCCTGCAAACTTCTACTTCTCTCACCTTTGCTTCCAACATTTGCTGAGTTTATCCCACTTAAAATCCATACTGTAATTCTAAGCCTGATATTTAATTTTAGTCTACCATTTAAAATAATCAACACCCATGGCTGGTTCATTTGCAATAGGTATTTTGCCCCCTGGTTAAATGAAATTTGTCCTTTATTTCTTTGTTTAAGAACTTATGGGAACTTTTTTTTTTCAGTTGCATTTATTCTCAAATGAGAGAAATTAAAATATTGGGTCATTTTATTTTCCCCCTTGAGAACTCTGTGGGTATTTGCCCATTGTTTTCTGGCACTGCATATTGCCATGAAGTCTTTGGTTAGGCTGGTTTTTTTTTGTTTGTTTTGTTTTGTTTTTTATCTTTACCTTAAAGGTAGCTTGCTCTTTTAGTCTAAATGCCTCCTTTTGGTTCTCTTCTCATTTCAATAACTTTATTAAGGTATGCCATGGTATTGAGCCTTCTGTGTCAGTCTATGAGAAAATGTCCTTTTGTGTCTATAGATAAGTCTCTTTTTTTGACAAGGTTTCTTGAATTGTATCTGTAAATATTTTTATGATATATTTTAGTTCTATTCTTTGGGATACTGAATACCCATATTGGATGTTTTTATATGCCTTTTATTTTTTTTTTCTATGTGATTTGCAACTACTTTTTAAATTTCTTTCATTTTACTTGCTTCTCTCTGCCTTTAACATCATGATATTTATTGTGCTTCCACAGGGTCTAGTTTCCTTTCTGCTCTCTCTTCAGTGTACCAGTTTTCAGTCACCATAATTGAGAAGGTTGTATTTTTCTCTGAAAGCTAGTGCATCTCCCTCTGTCACAGCTTTCCTGAAGTTTTATGTCCCTACTTTGCACTACTGCCTCTTACCGTCTGTGTAAACTTGGAATTTTTCAGGGCCTTCAATTCTTTAGCTTAAAATCGAGGTAATAATCATTTACTTGATAGGAAGGTAGTGAGGATTAAATGAGTTAATTTATTCATAGCACTTAAATACTGTTAAGTACCTTTATAAGTGCTTGTAATTATATTTGTGGTTTTATTTTATAGAGGCGGCTCCTTCAATTTTTACTTTTTAAAAAAAAATTTCATTTATTTATTTGACAGAGAGATAGCACAAGTAGGCAGAGCTGTCAGGCAGAGGGAAAAGGAGAAGCAGGCTCTCCACTGAGCAGGGAGCCCGATTTGGGGCTCGATCCCAGGACCTGGGATCGTCACCAGAGCTGAAGTTAGAGGCCCAACCCACTGAGCCACCCAGGTGCCCCCAGTTTTTACTTTTTTAATTCATACAGATATTTGGTCCAAATTTTATCTGTTTTATGGCAACGTTTTTCTGATGAGTGTTTTTGCTTTCCAACTGAACAGCTGGCTCTTTAGAAAAAAGTACATACTCCTCCTTAATACAGTAGGTAAATCATTAAGTGGACTAATTTAGGAGAAATGTGAGCAAAAGTTAAGATAGAATACTAGGAAATAGTCAAAGGTAAAATGAACTGAAGAGTCTTAAAAGTATACTTTGTTTCCAATGTGCTTGCATAGAATTTTGCAATCTATGGAATGTAGAATTATCTATGATATCTTATCTTAATCAGAGCTGAAAGAGAGAGGAAACTCAAAGAGACAAATAATGATGGAAGAAGTTGATAAGATCAGGCCCCAAATGGTTTCACAGGTAAAAATTTGTAACTGTCAGGAACAGGTTATTCCATTATTTTTCTACCTTTTTTTTTAAAAGATTTTATTTATTTATTTGACAGAGGGAGAGAGATCACTAGTAGGCAGAGAGGCACAGGGAAGCAGGCTCCCCGCTGAGCAGAGAGCCCCATATGGGGCTTGATCCCAGGACCCTGGGATCATGACCTGAGCCGAAGGCAGAGGCTTTAACCCACTGAGCCACCCAGGTGCCCCATTCTTCTACCTTTTTAATGGCACAGAGAAGAAAAGAAAGGTCTCATGTTTCATCTTTTTTAACAAGGCCAGTATCACTTTGATACCTAAATCTGAAAATCTCTCTCTCTCTCTCTCTCTCTCACACACACACACACATACACACACACACACGGTAGTTATGATAGCAACTTCTCTATCACCACTACTACCATAAAAAAATTCTTTTAATTTCAGAATAATTTTGAGATGAAATTGACAAAGAACATTGCATTAGTTTTATATGTACAGTGTAATCATTTGACATATGGTTATATTGTGAAATGATTATAATAAATTAACATTACCAAACATCACTATAATTTTTTCTTGTGATAATTTAAGATCTATTCTCCTAACAAGTTTTAAATATGTATTACAATATTGTTAACCTCAGTCACCACACTGTACATTCCATCCCCAGGACTTATTTGGTTGGTAACTGGAAGTTTATAACTTTAGACCACCTTCACCCACATCCCCCCAGTAACTACCAATGTGTTCTCTGTGTGTGTGTGTGTGTGTGTGTATGTGTGTGTACTTTAACTCCACAAATAAGTCAGTTCATACAGTATTCGCCTTTCCCTTACTTTACTTGGCATAATGCCCTTAAGGTCCTTCTATGCTGTTGCAGATGGCATGATTTCCTTCTTTTTTATTTTTGATACTGAAAAAAAATGCAGTATAATAACGTGTTCTTTAACCCTTTGCCATTTGATTGACACTTAGGTGGTTTCTGTATCTTGGTTATTGTAAATAATGCTGCAGTGAACATTGGAGTGCATATAGCTCTTTGAGATAGTGACTTCATTTCTTTCACATATATACCCAGAAGGAGGATCCCTTCTGGTATTACATGGTAGTTCTAATTTTAATGTTTTGAGGAACCTCCATTCTGTCTTCCGTAGTAGCTGTACTACAGAATAATCTTAGGCATAGAATTCATTATACTTTAAAAGAATAATGTGACACCAAAAATGGGATTTACACCAGGAGTACAACAGAGTTTAATGTTAGAAGTTATGCTAATATCATTCACCATATAAATTGGGTAAAAATCCTATCACTTCAATGGAGTCTCCCAAAAGCATTTGATGGAACAATTTCTATCCTGCTTAAAACCTGTAGTATTAGTTTTCTATACCTCCCCAATGTGTGTATATTTTAAAGTGACTGTTATACATAAATGTATACATATAACAAATACACATTTGCATACCCACATAAGTGTGTGAATGTATGTATACCTTTATATTTCTAGGTATGCATAAATTAAACAAAAGCCATTATGCTTAGTGGCAAATAGGTGATTTTCCAATGAAAGATGTTTTCATGACTTGTGTAATTCTTTCTCTCTCTAGAATTATACAACTAGATGATAGAAATAAAAATTGTTAGAAAGTTCTTAGGAAGTTAAAACCACTGGGGCACCTGGGTGGCTCAGTCAGTTAAGCATCTGACTCTTGATCTCAGCTCAGGTCTTGATCTCTCAGGGTCATGAGTTCAAGGCCCACAGTAGGCTCCATGCTGGGCATGGCCCCTACTGGAAAAAAAAAAAAAAGGTTAAAAAATCATATGTGAGTAATATGCTTGAGTAATTGAAGAGCATCATCTGAATCACTTAGAAACAAGAGAACATAATTATAGGCTAGTTACACACACACATCATATAAACAAAATTGCCACAAAAACACCTAAGGAAAAAACCGAACAAGAAAAGTTTAAGTTCTAAATAAAGAGAACCTTTATTTAAGAAAAATAATGAAGTACCAACTGAAATAATTATAATGCTAAGTTAAAAGCTTTTATAATGCAGAAATGATAAACATGTACTGAGACCAGATTTTGGTATTCTAGAAATAGAACGAAATATAATTTATGATAAAGTCAAACTAGTGAAGGAAAGATTACTCATGCCCTCCACCCCACCTGATTTACTCTGTACTCATTCATATCATGCTTCACTTTGGGTTTGTTTTTTTTTTCGTTTACCCACTTTGTCATATGTCATGGTTACTGGTTTTTTTTAAAGATTTTATTTATTTATTTGACAGACAGAGTTCACAAGTAGGCAAAGAAGCAGGCAGAGAGAGAGGAGGAAGCAGGCTCCCTGCTGAGCAGACAGCCCGATGTGGGGCTCGATCCCAGGACCCTGGGATCATGACCTGAGCCGAAGGTAGAGGCTTTAACCCACTGAGCCACCCAGGCGCCCCGATGGTTACTGTTTTTAAAACTAATGCTCTAATACGGATTTAAATTCCCTTAGCAATAAACTTAATGTATATATTTTTTATTTTATCACAACATTAAATTGTTAATGTTTTCTACTACAGAGAGGCTGAGGCAATTGGGAAAGAGAGAACTGAACTAACCAGAGGTTTGGGATCTGGCCTCACCTCTGAAAGATGGGATGATGGGGCAAACAATTTAAATGCTCTGTGGTGTTGCATTTAGTTCCTATGCTGTAACCAAGTTATACCATGACCTGTCCTGCTATATGTGACAATTTTTATGGGGGGCGGGGGTTGGGTACCCTGGAAAAAAGATGAAAATTGAAAACTACAGATGGTACATACTTATTTTTGATTCTACAATGTCATAAGACAAGTATTTGGAAAGTTTCCTCCTCTTTGGGAATTATTTCTAGAACTCAGAGAACATTTACTCAGAAAAATCCTTATTTTTGTTTTGAGGATGGTTTGTCATGAAATTAAGCTCATGTGCACATACTAAATTTTATATGAAATCTCATTAAGCGATCTCATGTTAACTTACTCACTAATTATATAATAAAACTGCTGGAATAATTATCTAACTCATATTTTATTAATGCTTAATTAAAGATATAGCTTAAGTAATTGTGGCATATTGCAGTACTAGTGAACCAGAAAGTTAAAATAAACAGTACAATGACAGAAAATTACTAGGTATAGCAGTTTAGTTTTATGGATATTTTAGCTGAATTCATAAATAGATTACATCATTTTCAGATTTTTTTTTGTTTCCATATTAACCTTTCTAAATGAGGTTTTGCCATAGGTTTAATATATTCATAAAAGTGGTTTTCATCAACAGCCTAAAACAGGTATCAACATGCCCTTTGGGTTTTTTCATGAATCCAATTTTTAGATCTAATGTCCATTGTGGTTTAGAAATAAATTGAGAGAAAGATTGACAAAAGTCATAAATTGAATGACTGTAGGGACTTGGGTTTAGGGGCCTCAGGAGGCATTGTGACTTACTGAATTACAGTCTTCAGGAGAATTCAATAGTTCCTTCTTTTGTATTTTTCTTTTTGTCAAAATCATGTCCAGTAGTTCACACTGCAGCCTAGAGTAAAATGGTTGTCTTTGCTTCCAGTGTGATTGTTCCCTCATCTTTTAAACACCATTAGGCCCATGTACTGTGTGATAACAAAAAAAGTATAATATTAAGCTGAATGGTAACAAAAGCTTAATGTTTTAGCTTTAACCAGCTCAGTGTCTTATGTTATATTTATTTATTTTTTTAAAGATTATTTGAGAGAAAGAGAGAGAGAGAGAGCACGCACAGGGTGGTGGCAGGGCAAAGGGAGAGAGAAAGAGAGAGAGAATATCAAGCAGACTCCCCATTGAGTATGGAGCACAATGTGGGGCTCGATCTCATGACCCTGAGATCATGATCTGAGCTAAAATCAAGAGTCAGATGCTTAACCAGCTGAATCACCCAGGTGCCCCTGCCTTATTTCCTATTACCACTTGTATAAGCAAACTTTCTTTAAGAAAATAAATGAATGAAAGAGCACTTAGGTGGCTCAGTCAGTTAAGCATCTGACTTTGGGTCAGGTCATGATCCTGGGGTCCTGGGATTGAGACATGGGTCTCCCTGCTCAGTGGGGAGTCTGCTTTTCCTTCTCCCTCTGCCCCTCTCCTCTGTTCCTGCATGCACATGTGTATGTGCACACACACACACACACTCTCTCAGATAAACAAAATCTTTAAAAAAACAAAATTAATCATATAATGAAAAAAATAAAATCAGGTATTTTGGCTAAAGAATTACAAATTAGGTCTCATATATTTTTTCATAAGGAAAACCATTAGTGATAAAGTTGATCCAGAATATCAGAGACTCAAATACATTTCTTAAAGCTGTGATTTAATATGTGAACTTCAGGAAGGACCAAATCATATCTGCTCAATTCTTCTGTAGTGGGAGGACTGTCTCCCCATGAAACCTTCCAGGAATGAGGGAGAAATGACTTCATATAAGAAGTAGCTGGCCCTGAACTCCTCGGTGTGTGTTCTCCTTAATTCTCTTCTACTCGATGAGGCATGAAGAAGGTATGTCAGAGGAAGAGGGAAGAGTCTCGGGATGGAAAATATTTAGAAAAGTGAGGTAGTTAATGTCTTACTGTGTAACTCCACACATGGATGATTTTCGGTGTTCATTTTGATTTACGTGAGGTATGACTGTGTCTGCATATGAAAGCTGTTGAAGGTTATGTTAGTATACATTGAGCAGGCTGCATATGGCTGGTATGGGAGCCATAGCGTCCTCCTTGTAAGGACTTCTTGGCAACTCTTTCACCTAATTAGCATAGCACTTCACAGTTTTATTCACTTCCATAATGTTCACTGTAAACTTCCTTCATTATCCCTTTATCCCCCGGCTCTTGTTTTCTCCAAGGAGTAGATTATGTTTACTGAAATACCTAGGGTTTAGTAGATGATACACATGCAACCTTGCTGTCTTCAGGAGCCAGGATTGGTCTGTATGTTGAAAGTAGAAGTACAAATACAGAAAGGGCGAAAGGTAGGGGGAGGTTTGACACAACAGGTTTCTCAGAGTTTATTGGACCTTTCTAGATATTTTTGTGAAGAGTTGGGTTGAGAGTTTTACTGAAGCCACCAAGACCTGAAGAGAGGTCTTGTATTTCTTGGGTATTTCTAGGACTAGTCTGACCATCCAGAGATGCTCCTAAGTAGGAATCAGAAACTGAAGTACAGTACGGTGTTCTATTTGGTCCTGTGTGTGTATTTAATTGAAACTTTTATTGAGATTACTGTATACTTAAGAGAAGTTGTAAAGAATGATGCGGAGAGATCTCTTGTATCTTTTACCAGGTTCTCCCCAATGGTGATATAGAATAGTATCACAACCAGGATAATGGAATTGATACAACCTATTGATCTTAATCATATTTCTTCAATTTAGCCTGTACTCGTGTGTGGGTGTATATATTTCTGTATAATTTTATCACATGTGTAAGTTCATGTATCTACCACCCCAAGGATCCCTACACTCCTGTCTCTCAATACTCCGTCCCCTTTAAACTCCTGACAACCACTTAGCTATTCAATCACTTCTAAAACTGTTGCTTCAAAAGTGTTATGTAAGTAAAAATATACAGTATGTTGCTTTTGGGGATTGTTTCTTTTCCTCCTCTCATCATACCTCTCCAGAGATTCATCCAGTTGTGGCCTTAACCACTAATCATTAGAACGGCTTTGATGGATCCTTATTGTGGGTTGGATTGTTGTTTTTTCCAGGCTCCTGGTGGATCCAGAAGAGGATAGGGCCATCTTGGGCTGCCTTCTGGTGATGGAATGAGGGTCAGAAACACTGAGTTTGGGTGGCTTTCTTATGTTAGGTGGAAGATATCACACACCTGACCACCTAAACCAGTTTGAGTTCTCCTTAGAGACTGCAGACCTTTCTTTTGGTTGCCTTTTGCATTATTTCTAGGTTTTATAGTTGCAGTAGTGGGGAGGAACAGGGAGAAATGGGTCTACTTCATCTTTTCCAGAGCAGAAGTCCAAGTGGCATTTCACATTTTCCTACGTATCTACTGGCCCTCCAGGTATACACTTTCTCTCTCTTGTTCTAGGCGTTCTCATATTTACCTCTTATATGTTTGTGATTTTTGAAGGAAATTTTGTACCCATCCTGGTTCTCAGGCTTCTATTGGAACTTGAATATAAATCTAGTTGGAATGCCTTTACCTATACATAAAGAATTCACAACTAAAATAGACTTAAACAATGAGGAAAATATAAGAAGGCTCATATTTTGGAGGTCAGAGATTACAGATTTGGCTGATTCGTTGGGACTCCAGTTTAGAATCTCAGAGGTTAGAATCTCAGAGGTCGGAATCTCAGAGGTCGGAATCTCAGAGGTTGGAATCTCAGAGGTTGGAATCTCAGAGGTTAGAATCTCAGAGGTTGGAATCTCAGAGGTTGGAATCTCAGAGGTTTTCTTAGGTTTTTGTTAACAGGTTGTTTGTTGCAGCCTCAAGCATTTGTCCTCTATGACCAGCTCCAAAGTTAGGATGTCATAGGTGCCTGTTTTCTGTCTTTTTTTTTTTTAAGATTTTATTTATTTATTTGACAGAGAGAGAGATCACAGTAGGCAGAGAGAGAGGGGGAAGCAGGCTCCCTGCTGAGCAGAGAGCCCGATGCGGGGCTCGATCCCAGGACCCTGAGATCATGACCTGAGCCCAAGGCAGAGGCTCAACCCACTGAGCCACCCAGGTGCCCCTGTTTTCTGTCTTTGAAGGGATACTTTCCTTGATGCCCTCAAATGGATTGTCTCTTCTGTCTCATTGGTAGGGTGGTGTTACATGTGAGCTTGCTGCTAGCAGGAATGGAATTGCTATAATTGTCTTGGCATAATTAACACTCACCTCTGTGGTTTGAGAAGGATCTCATAGAGCACATAGATATCGAATTTCTAAACAATATCATATTTCCTTTGGAAGGAAGTAGTGGTAATGATTAGGCCATACTAGATTAACTTAGTGTGTTACTTATTTTTATCATAAATCCTGATCTGATCTTTGTAGTATAAACTGGTAGAGTTAGGATAGAAATTAGGACTAAGCAGGATACGATTCAGAGATAAATGATTCAGCTGAAGAATTCTTCTCTAAGCTATAAAATTATGCTTATGAGAATTTAGGAACTGGGTTTTAGGCCTGATGGTCAATGTCTCAAGTCAAGTTTTCAGTTACCACTAATAACTGAGTTACTCAGATAGTAGGATAGCCTAGAAAAATGGAAAGAATGACCCAGTGGTCAAACAGGGAACTACATGTCTTCCAATGTAAGACAATGGAAGGCCCAGGGCAGTTAGGAGAGGCTGCTAATGGATTGCTTCAGTCTAATATGGATTGGTTTGAAAACTGGGCAGGTCTGAATGTACAGACACAGGACATCAATGATGCTTGTGGGAAGAAAAAGGCAGGAACTCCCACTGAAAAGTCTGGTCTCAAGGATTATTTGCCATCCTAAACTTAAGTAACTCAACAATGTAATTCTGGAAGGTTTATATTATTCAGAAATATTTCAAGGCTTTATTCTAATTTTCTTGAACAGTAATTCAATTCAATGGCAGCAAATTATTGAAAAGTAGGTTCATTTAGCAAAGCACTTTTTCATATTCTTTAGAAGATAATCCAATATCTGGATTAGGGCACTGATACTGGGATGGAAAATAAAATTAATTGGTTGAATTATTAAATATTAATGTTTGCATTAACTAAAAAAAAAGTGCCAGATCTTTTTCAGGTACCCATGGTACAAGTCTCTATTCTGAGAGAGCAGGCATTCAATTGAAAATTTACTAATTAGATGCTAGGCTCTAGATGAACCTGAAGATACAAAGATGAATAACATATGTTCTCTAACGTCAAGCAGTCCAGTCTAGAAGGCAAAATAGAACAGACTCTTTACCTAGTCTACTTATAATTGAATTCCAAGGAAACAGCAGAAATCCTGGCATGTTAAGTGATGCTCAAAACCCTTTTATGCATAAATGAATATGTAGACAACTAACAAATATTGCATGGTAATGCTATACTAAAAATGTGAAGGGAGAGTTAGGCAAGTGAGGATACTTGAAAGATTAATTATTCTCTCTGTGGAAACGCAGTGCAGGTAAGGGAGAAAGGCTCAGAAGGAGTGGTGTTTGAATTGAAACTTGAGGAATGAGCAAGATTTTTTCTAAGTGGAGAAATGCATAAAGGTGTGAACTTACATTAAAGTCTTGGGAAATGATGAGAAATATACATGTAACAGAAACCTATGATGGGGGCGCCTGGGTGGCTCAGTGGGTTAAGCCTCTGCCTTTGCTCGGGTCATGATCTCAGTGTCCTGGGATCAAGCCCCAAGTCAGGCTCTCTGCTCAGCAGGGAGCCTGTTTCCCCCCTCTCTCTCTCTGCCTGCTTGTGATCTCTCTCTCTCCTCTGTCAAATAAATAAATAAAATCTTAAAAAAAAAAAAAAAGAAACCTATGGTAGATAGTTATTGGGTTGGGTGATAGCTAGAGATGACCTTGGAAAAGTAGGATGGGATAATTTGGGGAAGCCTTGAATTATATCCTTTTAAAAGGCTTACACTTTAGGGGTGTCTGGGTGGCTCAGTGGGTTAAGCCTCTGCCTTCGGCTCAGGTCATGATCCCAGAGTCCTGGGATCGAGCCCTGCATCGGGCTCTCTGCTCAGCGGGGAGCCTGCTTCCTCCTCTCTCTCTGCCTGCCTCTCTGCCTACTTGTGACCTCTGTCCGTCAAATAAATAAATAAAATCTTAAAAAAAAAAAAGGCTTACACTTTATGTTACAGCTTGTGGGAAGAAAAATATACACTTAATATATACTTAATTACATTTAAGTGTATAAACTGTATGATCACTTATGATTCATAGAAAAGAGACACTGGCAGTATTGAAGAGGATTGGTTGGAGATAACCATGAATCAGGGGTTAAGTCAACAGGCATTTGCAGTAATCCAAATGAAAAATGCTGAGAGCCGGGGTTAGGGTTCTGACCTTGAGAGAGCCAAGGCATTTTATGGGCATTAAGAGATTTTTTAGAAGTAGAATTAATGAGACTTGATTGATTTGGGTATTTATGATAATAATGGAGATGGGGAATCAATTTTTACTCTGTGGTTTTTGGTAGAGATTTGAGTGGATAGTATTCTGGTTAACTAGTGAAGGGAAAATGTTTTTTTGGGAGAGGTTTGAGATGAGCTCTCTCTCACTGGAAATACTATAACAGGCAGAATACTCTGACATATAAGACAGACATTCACAGGGCATGAATAGGGTTGAATAAGCTTGTTTTTTTAAAAAATAAATTTTAGTTGAAGTATAACATCCACAAGTCATAAGGGCTCAAAGCAAGGAATACTCACAAATGTCACTTACATAGACCATTACCTAGGTAAGGAATAGAACACTAATAGCACCTGCAAATTAATAAATAAGCTATGACAGACTGGCAGTCAACATTCCTATCAGTACTAAAACAAAAAGATGAAATCTTGACCAAAGGAAAAAAAAAATGAGTTTGTTATCTCATCCCATGAAACAATTAGGTGTTTTGTTTTGTTTTGTTTTTCACTCTCGATATTTGAGAACTATGTTTGACCTGGTTTAAATTAAATGTAGACTTTATGATATACAGCCTGGAAGGCAACTCAGAGATAAGTCGTTAATATCCACGGTAGCTGAACCTGAGCAACAACAAGAGGCCCATGTGACTATGATAGGAAAGTATGCCATACATATCAAAGAGCTGAGGACAGAGAGAACAAATAGGTTTTCAGACAAATTAAATAGTGCTTCTCAAATTGAAAGTCATTAGCGTAGAAGCTCTGAATTATATGTATTGACTTTCTGCTTCTTACTTGGGCAATAACTATAGCTAATATTTATTGACCCCTTCCTATGGGCTGGGGACGGTTCTATGGTCTTTATAGGTATTAAATAATTTAAGCCTTACTATTATCATCGGATGAGGAGCCTGAAGCAAAGAGCTGCTGTGTAATTTCCCTGAAGTTGCAGCTAGGAAGTTACGGAACTAGGCTTCACACATGGGCACTTGGATCCAGAACTCGTGCTGAACGTTTCCTACACTGATGCTAAACCCTGTGTAGTAAACCGTGGGGAGAGAAGCAGCAGCAACCTGTGTAATTAGTGATGAATGGGAAAGTTTTCAAGCCCTTGCTAATCTTGTGGCATAAATGACAGATTCTGAAGGCATACCTTAATCAAGAGGCAATATAATAGTATGTAAACATGAGACTATTTAAGCTCTACTTATTCATACATTTTATATTCGTTTATTGAACACTTAGTACAAGCCAGATAATGTGTTTGCTCAGAATTCTGCCTTTCACAAGCCTTAGAAAAGCAAGTATATCAGCAAATGATTACAGTGTGATAAGGGATCTTATAATAGGGTTGATGGCAGCTTGGAACAGGAAGTGTTGCTTCCTGCCTAGAAGTTGAGCTGCTGTCTAGATAGAGAAAACATTTGGATTGTCACTTGAAGGATAAGTACTCATTTGCCAGCTAAGGTAGGGGAAGACTGCCTTTGAATACCAAAGGCACAGGGGTGAGAGAACCTGGAGGGACCAAAAAGGGTTGGGGGAGGCAGGCAAAACCCTGATGAAACTGGTTTTATAGATCAGCCTAAACCTTGATTTTCCTTGATCAGTAGCTTTCAGACTTTTCTGACCCTGACAGTAGGAAATTCTAAATAAACTGTAATTAAACATTTTTAAAAAAATTGTAATTAAAACAAGTCACCTGAAACAAGACTTACAAGTAATAAAGTACGTCCTTCATTTTTCTTCTTCCTTTTTCCTATTACCTTTCCTTTTTCTGTCTTCTAGTGTTGTCTATACTTCCTTAGGGGAAAAAAATGGTTCAAGATCCACTCAGTGGTTTGACCTGGCAAGAGTTTACTGCCTCTAGTGCAAAATACTTGAAATGACCTATCATACTTATCTTTTAGAAAACTTATTTGACTTCAGAGTAGGGATTAGAGCAAGATCTTAATCTGGTAGACAGATTTAAAGTCCAGAGCCAGTTAGGAATTATTTAAAAACAAACAAACAAACAAACAAACAAACAAAAAACAACTAGCCAAGAAATGGTGAGGGCTTAGATTGAGATATTAGAAGAATTGCTGTGGGGTACCTGGGTGGCTTAGTTGGTTAAGCATCTGACTCTTGATTTCAGCTCAAGTCATGATCTCATGGGTCCTGGGATCAAGCCTGGCATCATGCATTGAGGATATAGAATCCCATGCCATCCTGGGCTCTGTACTCAGTCTGGAGTCTGCTTCTCTTCCTCTGCCCCTCCCCCCACTTATGTGTCCCTTGGGCACATTCTCTCAAAAAAACAAACCTTAAAAAAAAAAAAAAAAAGCCTGCCATTGTAATTAAAAGAGAAACAGCCTTAGACTCAGAGCTTAGGTATGGGGTGTGGGTGGGAAGAAGGAATCCAGAACTAGCCATGGGAGAATTTATAATCTATATATACTTGGTTTGTAAAAACATAATAAATTGTTTCAGCTTCAGAGCACTCCTTCCTGAAATATAACAAAATGATTCATCCTTTACACATCAGGTTTTCTTCTATATGGGATCCTGATTAAATGCTTCTGCTCGAAGGAATGTTCCTTTCTCCTTTTATGACCTAATGACAGGCTTTTAATTTTTCCTCAAGCACTTCAAAGAATTTCCTATCTAGTAGGATATCTACAAAATTCCATTAGGGAATAATTTGGAAAGAATAAAACGTCTGACCCCTATAAAATTTTACATGGGAAGAAATGAGCTCTGGCCTTAATGTACTGTAAAGATGGGGGAGAAAAGTTTGGCTGGCTTAGGGAAGAAGTGGGTTTGCTGTTTAATGAGAACATAGGATAGGATGCATTCTTGCCTGGAAGCAATTACTGAGTGGTAGTGTGATGAAGCAGATGGGTTATTCCCATGGAATCGGCTTATATGGCATTGCTGGTCCTCAATGGATTAGTGACTGCTCCAAGCCAATAGCAGTGCTTTGGGAGGAGAAGAATCAAAAATATAGAATTCTTTCCCTCAGTTTTGCTTCATTCCCTTACCCTTTATATTGTTCCATCATCTTCTATTGCTTTTTTTCATTTTTGTTTTGTTTTGTTTTCTTTTTTTAATATTTATTTTTTAATTTAATTTTTTTTCAGTGTTCCAAAATTCATTATTCACCACACCCAGTGCTCATGCAATACGTGCCCTCCACAATACCCACCACCAGGCTCACCTCACCCCCCACTCCCCCCTCCAAAACCCTCAGTTTGTCTCTCAGAGTCCACAGTCTCTCATGGTTCATCTCTGCCTCCATTTTCCCCCAACTCACTTCTCCTCTCCATCTCCCAATATCCTCCGTGTTATTCCTTATGCTCCACAAGTAAGTGAAACCATATGATACTTGACTCTCTCTGCTTAACTTATTTCACTCAGCATAATCTCTTCCAGTCCCATCCATGTTGATACATCTCCTGTTTCTTTTTTAAAGGAATTGAGATAAAATTCACATGATATCACATTCACATTTTTAACTTTTAAGTATGCAATTCTGGTAGTCTTCAGTATATTTGGTGTTGTGCAACCATTCACTAATTCCAGAATAATTTCCCCAATATTCATTAAGCAGTCACACCACCTTCCTTACCTGCTCCAGCCCTAGCAACTAATAGTCTACTTTTGATCTCTGTGGATTTGCCTGTTTGGGATACTTCATATACTTTGGATCATATAGTGTGAGGCCTTCAGTGTTGGCTTCTTTCACTTAGCTTAGCGTTTTCCAGGTTCACCCATGTTGTAAGCATGTATTATTTGTACCTCATTCTTTTTTATATGCCTGAATAATAACCCATGGTATGGATAGGCCACATTTTGTTCATCCCTTCATTTGTTAATGGGCACTTGGTTTGTTTCTACCTTTTGACTGTTGGAATGCTCATAGCAACATTATTCATATGTAAGTATTTGTATGGACATGTGTTTTTAATTTTCTTGGTGTGTACCTAGGAGTAGAATTGTTGAGATTAAATGGGAATTCTATGTGTAATTCTTTGAGGAAACCCCAAATTCTTTTCCACAGTGATGGTACCATTTTGTATCCTCATCAGCAATATATGAGGTTTTCTAATTTCTCTATCCTTATCAATACTTATCTATATATTTTTTTAAAATTTAAAAATCACATTACCTTTCGTAACTTATTATTATCAATCCTATATTTCACATTATAGTCTCCTATGCCTTTGCTTCACTTTTCCTCACTTTCCATCTTGTCAGCCCCCTGATATTATTTGTGTTAAAAGCCACTGTGATCATTTCTTTTTCTGATGGGAAAAATCACTATTTTACTGATTTTTTTTTCATATGCCAGTGGGGGAAAATGGTATATTACTTCTCTATTACTTCATAACAAATTACTGCAAACCTAGCAGCTTGAAACTACAAACAATCTATTTTCTATAACTTCTGTGGGTCAAGAATTGACACGTAGCTGAGATGGGTCCTTTAGCTCAGGGTCTGCCATAAGACTCTTATCAAGGTATGGGCTGGAGCTGTGGTCTTCACTCCTGCTTACTGGAGCAGGAGGCTCCCAGGTCATTCATGTGGTTGTCAGCAGGATTCAGGTCTTCACCACTTGTTGGACTGAGGGCCTTAGTTTCCTAATGGTGTTGCTAGAGGTTCCCTTAGCTCATTCCCATATAGGCCACACTATTGGGCAGTTAACAGAAAGAGTAAGCAAGACGGAAGTTTCGATCTTGAATCCAGCCTTGGATGTAACATCACTTTATTGCATTCTACTCATTAGAAGTGAGTGACTGGGTCTAGCCCAGCCTCAAGGGCAGTGGGTCACACAAGGGGATGAATACCAGAAGTTGGATCATTGGGGGCTATCTCAGAGATTGCCTACCACAAACTTTTTATGAAAAGAGGCAAAGCCTTTGAGGATAAACCTAGTTTCTCATATTTTTCCAAATGAAAGTACTTTAACAGGAAAATTTTGGGTACTTATTTAAATATAACTGGAGTATTTCCTAAAGAAAAAATAAGAAATAAGATTTCAAGGCTTTTAAAAGATTAGGTGGCAAGATAGAAAAATTTGGCAGAAAACAAAAAAATAAATTTGGGATGAATCAGGAGACCTGAGTGTACTTTAAGGCCTAACATTAACAAAAAATTCAGTTGGCTTGAGCAAAACCTCTAAACTCTTGAGCTTCAGTTTCATTATCTATAAAATTGATGGGTACTTTCCATCAGGGGCTCTCAAGCTTTTCCTACCACCCACAATACACAATTTGTTTTACATAGGGGCCAGTCTCAGATACACACACTAACCCAGTTCACAGATAACTGAAGCAAAAGTTTCTAGAAACATTTACTTTTCTTAATACAGTATTTCCTAATTTTTCTATTTTTCTAAATACAGTATTTTCTAAATACAGTACTTACTTTTACTACATAAAAGCTCTCTGCTATCTTTTTAAAAATATTCTATTCAAATTCATTAAAATACTTTATTATATTTAACAAAAAATTTAGTTGACTAGCTGAATTTTGTAGTATGGTCTAATAAATTGCAGTCCTGTTTGAAAATCTTGATTTCTATACCTACTTACAAAACTGTAAAAGCTAATCTAGTGTTATTCGTTATATCTGTAAGATGATACAAAGGATGAAAAGAGAGAGGTGTACATTGCTCCTATTTGTTTAGGCACCAAGTTGCCAACTTAAGAATTTATTAGAAAGTCAGTGTATCTCTCTTGTCACCAACCAATGTCTGTACATATTTTGGTAAAGAAGTCATTTTAGGCAGCAAATGATTATATGGGACAAATAGCCTCTGGCTTTGCCTCAGGCTAGCAACCCTCCCTCAAGTTCTTGATTCCCGCCAAATCCCATTCCTTTCCTGGTCTGCCAGGTTCAAGGGGTTATTGATTGTCACACATGTTATGCTTTTTATCATTTATCTGATATATTATCATTTCTTCACACATCACTGTGGATATATTATACTTGGTATGATGTATAATGCTAACTTCATAAGGAATTCCATTAAAACAGAAATTTTGCCCAGATAAGGAAATTTTCTTTATTGCTATTGAGTATCTATTAATATATCCACAAAGATGAACTGCCACAAATTTCATGCTTCTCCACTATGTATACTTTGGTGATAAGTTTTAGAAGCAATGTATGCATGCCTTGTGTATATTTGTGACAGCTCACTGAAAGTCAAATTTCTTTGAAGTTTTTTTTGTTTTAGCTTATGTATTCATGTGAATCTTGAACTCTATGATATGTGCCTGTCTTAATATCTAATCAATATTTTACATTATTAGTCAAATTACTTTAACTTCCCTTACTCCTCAATCTTAGAATAAAATTTATGTTCCAGGAGGCTGCACCATGATTTTTCCTGACTCAAAGCAAAGTACTTTGAGGAATTTTGAGAAGCATGAGACATGTTGTCTTCAGATAATACGCATAATCACCCTAGGAAATAGGTTTATTCTTCTGATATAGCAGATGAGGAATAAGAAGCTTCAGAAACTTACGCAACTGGTAAATAACAGCATTAGAACTTAAAACTGGGTTTCTCTCCATGGCCATTATTGTTCTTACCATATGCTTTTGTCATAATGTTTTGAATATGGACATAGAGTTCAGACAATTCTGAAGTATTCACCTCAATATTTCTAGGGTTCTATACATTTTCAGTGTACTTCTTTTTGTTTGTTTGTTTCTGTTTTCATCCTGGAGAAGATGTGAGAAGGGTGGAAATGCAAATTCTTGTTCCTTCAAGAAGGAATTAGGCATCTGAAGATCACAGTTATCCTTTAATAAGGTTCAGGAGAAGTCTAGAAGACCACTATGTAGATGAAATATTTGGGCTCCCATGATATTAATCATGTTCTAGGATGGCACCTGGGTGGCTCAGATGTTGATTAAACATCTGCCTCAGGGTCTCAGGGTCCTGTAATTGAGCCCCACAGAGCAGGGAGCCTGCTTTTCTCTCTCCCTCTGCCGCACCCCTGCTTGTGCTCTCTCTCACTTACTCTCTCTCTCTCTCAAATAAATAAATAAAATCTTTAAAAAAATTATTTAAGAAAATCACGTTATAAGAACTTAGATAGAATGATTTATTGGGAACAAGGATAGGTCCAAATGGTGTCGCATCCCAGACTCTGGATTTCCACATGGAAGATGAGTTCTCCTACTTCCGACAAAAATTATTTGTGGAACCAGGATGCATAGAAATGCTTTAAAAAAGAGAAAAGGAGAAAGGGAGATCTTACTGACAGTGATTTTACTTACCCTTTCAGCTCCTTGCAGCCCTTTCAATGGTTATAAGGGGGTATAAATTCCCTGGAGACATGAAGGAAAAAAAGTTGGAAATGTGAGAATAGAGAAAAGTAATTATAGGCCCTAATTTCTTTAAATCTGCATAGTGATTTTCATATTTGTCCTAATACTCATAAAAAGCAAAATATTTTATTTTCATATTCATACCTTTTTCTGAACACATCTTCCATAGGAGGAAAAATGCAGAGATCTCGTCTTGTTATTTTTTTTTAAGATTGTATTTATTTATTTGACAGAGATCACAAGTAGGCAGAGAGACAGGCAGAGAGAGAGAGAGAGAGAGAGGGAAGCAGGCTCCCCGCTGAGCAGATAGCCTGATGTGGGACTCGATCCCAGGACCCTGAGATCATGACCTGAGCCGAAGGGAGCGGCTTAACCCACTGAGCCACCCAGGCGCCCTCGTCTTGTTATTTTTAATCTCTACTGGCTTCAGCATGTGATTTGTGTCTTTGTGGTAACAAAATAGCTGCTGCAATGCTAGGTATAAGTTGAAAGGACTCAAGTTGTTTGTTGCCATGAGTTCGCTGCTTACATTTTAGACGTGATGTACTGAGATACAGCAGGCATTATGCTACCATGAAGACAAAAGCCTTATAGAGAACAGCAAAGCAGGGGAAAATGAGGCTGGTCCTTAATGACACAGAGTTGCTGTATCACCCCTGACTGCTAACCCAAGATTTAGTATATATGATGAACCACTGCTAGTCTTATTTTCCATTATTTGTAGTTGAATACAGTCCATAACTGATATACTTTCGTTTTTTTTTTTAAGTATCTTTGAAATAACCTGTTACTAAGTCTTATAAAATCTTGTGTCCTTTCTCATTTGTATCTATTTTGAGTGGATGTTCTGGTAAAGATTGAGGTGAATGCTGTGATTATTTAGGTAGATATCATATATTAAGCATAACTCTATCAACATCTTACTTTTGAGCTAAAACCCAGCCTATGGGCCCTTCAGTAGTCACATTACTCTCCCTTCTGTCTAAACATGCTTTGAAGTGAATATTTGTGTCTCCTCCCCTACCTCCAAATTCATATGCTGAAGCCTAGTTTCCAATGTGATGATGGTATTTGGAAGGTGGAGACTTTGGGAAGTAATTAGATAATGAGAATAGAAACCTTAAGAATGGGATTAGTGCCCTTGTAGAAAAGGGACATGGGGGAGATGATTCCTTTCTTGGCCATGTGAAGGTTCAGGGAAAAGTTGACTGTGTACAAGCCAGGAAGTATGCTTTCACCAGAAGTGAGATCTTTTGGCACCTTGATCTTGGACTTGCCAGCTTCCAAAATTGTGAGAAATAAAGGTTTGTTGTTTAAGCCACTAGTCTATGGTATTTTTGTTATAGAAACCTATAAGAGATAAGAGATAAGGATAAGAGATAACCATTACTCTGATTTGGGATAACCATTCACTTGTTATATATCTTTAGACCCTTGTCTTTTTTTTAAATAAAAGTATATCTTTAGGGGCACCTGGGTAGCTCAGTGGTTAAAGCCTCTGCCTTCGGCTCCGGTCATGATCCCAGGGTCCTGGGATTGAGCCCCACATCAGGCTCTCTGCTTGGTGGGGAGCCTGCCTCCCCCTCTCTCTCTGCCTGCCTCTCTGCCTACTTTGTGATCTCTCTTTCTATCAAATAAATAAATAAAATCTTAAAAAAATTATATCTTTAAAATATAGTTTAGTTCTGTTCTTGCTTTAGATGTAATAAATGAGAATAATCTTCTGTGACTTGCATTTTTTTCTTAACATTGTTTGTGAGATTGATTCAGGTGAACAAATATAGCATTCCACATAAAGCATGCAGTTGGCATTTACTTTTCAGTCCTATACAGTATTCTATGAAGCATGTAATTTTCATTTATTTCTATTTCTTTTTGGTATTTCCCATAGCATGTAGTACTAGTTCATTTATTTACATTTCTGTGCAGTATTCCATATAATGTGTAACTGTAGTTCATTTGTTCCCCTTCTGCGTACAGTATTCTATGTGTGAGCTTTCAATAATGGATTCTACTTCCCATGGACATTTTATTTGTTGGCATTTAGAGCTATAATGAATGGTGCTGCCAAGAAGATAACCCTGGTGCTTGGTGGTAAGGGTTTCTCTGGGGCATACACCTAGAAGTAGTTGTTAGGTCACAGGGATATATAGTTCTAATTTTATTAGAGGGGCTATCAATTTAATCTTCGACCAATTTTATATGAGAGTTCATTGTTTTACTTTCATTATTTATTCTTATTTTTTACAATGAACATTTATTAGACTTAGTATAAGAAAAGTATTTTTCAAAATTTCAAAACATAATGGAAATAAACTTGTCATTTAGGGATATATATATATATATATGTATATATATAGGGATATATATATATGTAGGGATATATATACATATATATATGTCATTTAGGGATATATATATGTATATATAGGGATATATATATGTAGGGATATATATACATATATATATGTCATTTAGGGATATATATATGTATATATATATACACACCTTTAATCCTCATGATCTTATTGATGGTTAGTTGTGACTTCAAAATAAACTTCCAGCTGTTAGCAAACAAATGGAAAACAATATCCCCATTCCCAAGTCAAATACTCACTTTGCGTACCCAATATGATGCTCACGTGAAGTACAGAGTACTTACCAGGAAGTCCCAGATAAATAACTTGGACAAGGAGAAAGATGTGAGTTCCATTATCCGATTTGGGGATAGTGAAGAAATTTACTTCCCATTTGTTTTCTGTAATAAAACTGCTATGTGGCAACTGTAGAGAATTCTTGAATTGCAAGATAAATGGCTATGATTTTTATAGAGTGTTGGTATTTAAACAGAAGCATGAGCTATCAGAAGGCTTAAGAAAATAAAGGTCTTATTCTCTCTGGAGATCACAGTCTCATTTGGGGAAATGATCTCTTTCTGAAACAGACACTGCTCTCCTGGTGTTCTGACTGTACAGCCAGACCAGTGAAGTCCCGGAAACCTTCATAGCAGCAAAAACAGTGTTATCAAAAAGGCATGACACAATTGGGAGGAATAATATTGGCATGGGGAAATATCTTTTTAACTTCTGACCTAATCCACATAAAAAATAAATTGATTTAGATATGCTTATTTATAATATGAAAGGGATCTTTCCTCTAAACATTCTCTATGTTTAAAGGTTGAACACATCTATTATGAAGAGCAGTTGACTACATTTTTAAAATTACATATCCTATTAAGTAAACTTTTAGATCTCCAAATGAATATATATACATCGGTTTTTATTTATTTTTTGCTTCTGCTAGTGAACTAACATAATTAAATAGTGGAAATATACATGAAATAGAAATTTCAGAAGATTGGCAAAAATTGAAGTAAACATTAAATTTTGAATTTTCTTTACCAGTACAAAATACTGTTACACCCACAAAATTTATTAAAACTAGAGCAATATAACTGAATTTTGTTTTTTTTTTAAGTCTGCATTGAGCACTTCATGACATAACAACTTAAAATCTGGTTCTGGATATTTATTTTGATATTATATTTCGAGGCTTTTACAGCTGAAAAATATTTTTTCACAAGGATAGATCTAAATGGTTCTGTCTACCAAATAATAAAATGTATTTTTCATCCCCAGGTTTCTAAAGAATTTGTTGAAAATAAGGTAATAAGTATTCATTTTTTCCCTGTAGTACCTGCTGGGTTTAATATATTTTAGTATTTTTTTTCAAGATTGATTGATTGATAGAGGGAGAGAGAATCCCAAGCTGACTCCCCACTCAATGGGGAGCCCAAGATCAATGTCACCACCCTGAAATCATGACCTGAGCTGCAATCAAGAGTCAGATGCTGAAATACCCTTCTGCAATGGGGAGCTGGGACCACACCTAAAGCAAGGCCTCCACTGTGGCCCAGCCCCAAGGTGTATTATTCATACTGTATTGCAGGTGGTTGGCGCTGTGCTTCAGGAGCCCTGATTGACATCTTGTAGCAGTTTATTGAGTTTATTTGCTGCTGGTTTCAACTCTTGGCTGCAACAGCTGCTCTATGAAAGATGCAGTGAATGAATTTCACAGGCAGAATATATCTGACTTCTTAATGCAAATCCCTGTCTCCAGTCCAGTCACAGGCAACTACCCTTAGTGCCTCACACAAAAATAGTAGTTCTTTGTACCTATTATTACTGAAACCACACAAAATGAATACCATAAGCTGAAATATACCATAATCCATGGTTTGATTCAAAGGAACAAATCTTTCACTATATGATATGTGACTTGTTTCCTCCAGTCTTTGGCAATACTTTTATATCCTACCAGTATTTTCTGAAAAAGAAATGATCTTTGCTCATGTTTTAGACTGTGTCCCTGTTTTCATTAAGTTATTGCCATCCACTTCCTGTTGCTGGAAAGAGTTTCCTCATTTTCTTTGCATGGCACTGGGTTTTCACAAAGTAGTGAAAGAGTCTTAGGAAATTTTTAAACACATGCCATAAGGTTTCATAGAGAAATTAGATAAAATACTGTGCTGTGTATGACATAACTTAAACATCCCTTAAAATTGTCATGTTCTATCTTTGTCTTGGAAGTTCATTTTTTTATATGTTGCTAATGTGATAGTTTTATACTATCATTAATATCTTCAGGCAGAATGCCCTTGAGACTATTCTCAAATATGTGTAGACACACATACTCCAAATACGCTTCTTGATTATTTTGAATAGTCAGATGGTTATTGCTTCTAAGGTGTGATATGGTTAGGGAAGATCTTGTATAGGAGTGGGAGATGTTAGTTCTACCACTTAATTATTTGCCTGAGTATAGATGATTAATATTAACTGCAAGTTGTAGTTTCTTTGACAGGTGGCTTTAAAATACCCTTGCAGTCTTCTGTGGTTTATCTTCCTTTAATTTCACCAAAATTAAATGATATAATTATGAATCCACTTAACTGGTTTCAAGCAAGTTAAAAGTAGTGGTAATACAGTCAAAGGGAAAAGATGATGAAGATATTATTGTTAACACTCTAAATCTAAAAATTTCTGCTTTTTCTTTGTTTTGTCCTTAATGACTATATATTTCTAGTATTTAATTCACTTCTGGTGAGAATCATACTGTACATAGTGTCTTATAATGGTTTTTCCCTTTCTTAAAACATTTTCTCTAAGTTATTCTACCTGTAAGTCTGTCTCCACTTAAATAATAAGTGACTGTCTTCATTCTTGCTATCTTGTATGAGTGCAAGTCCATTCACTAGACTCCACTAGAATCTAGCTTACTTTTGCATCTAGGCCCTAACTTACAGAAAGGCATGTGAGGCCATATTGTGACAAATCAGCAACAGTTGTTTTACTAAAAACACAAATATTAATCTTTGTACATTCTCATGACATGCACACCTATCCATGATTATGAAACATTTTGTAACCCAATAAAATATACAGTTTTAATCTAGATAATTTGGGTGAAATTTGGTTGATGTTTTAAGGCAATCAGGCTGCAGTGCTTTCCTCACTCAGCTTCCTCAGGAAAGTTCTGGAATTATTTTCTGAAGTCATTGCACAGAAAGTCTTGGATTGACATGAGGAAGATGTACATGCCTTAGTAAATGACGAGAACAAGCACAGTCTGAAAGAACAGTATTTACTGGCATATGTAATGACAAGCAATGAACTAATTGTAATAGTGTTGGAGCAGTTATAGTGACTGACAAATTCATGTCAGGCTGTCCCAAAGATTTCATTGTTAGAATGAAAAATTTACCTGCATTATACATGCAAAATATTTCCATTTTCAAACCCAACTAATTTTATGGAAGACTAGAGACAAGTAAGTTAAGGACTAGTCTTACCATGAGAATGGAGTTAAGTGAGGGTTGCAAGTAGTAGTTGAAGAAGAATCCTCTATGACTGAAGAACTTGACATTTTTATTAATCACTTACCTTATAAAAGTATGGGTTTTTTTCTTTGCATGAAAAAGGGAAGCTCTAATATTTCCCAATTCCAAACATACAGAAGAATTAAAAATGACCTTAAGGTGTCTTGTAACTAGAGAGTACTATAATTGGTAATGATATGCTTTGGTTTGAATATGTAATTACTTTTTAAGGATTTATTTATTTTGAGAGAAAGAGGGAGAGGAGTGGTAGAGACAGAGAGAGAGAGAGAGAATCTCCAGCAGAGTCCCTGCTGAACATGGAGCCCTACTCGGGGCTTGATTCCACAGCCCTGAGACCATGACCTGAGCTGAAATCAAGAGTCAGACACTCAACTGACAGAGCCACACAGGCACCCCTTGAATATGTAATTCTTGATGGAGTGCCATGAAACAACTTATTCTCCTCAAACACAATATTTGAGAGAAGAGATAAGGAATAAGATGCTTCATTCAGCTTGTTGGAGAATTTGAACTAGACTAGGTTTATGTTCCCTGATTGTGTGAATGAGCAAGCCAAAAAAAAACCCCCTCCCCAAAAAATCCCTAACAATTTAGGGAAACCAAATTCTTCCCAATTTTGGCTGACCTTTTCTGCAGTCATGAAAAGTTCACTTCAAACCCTGTGCCCTTGAATGCTTAGCTGTCTGACATGAAGACACTGGTGGTAGAGTGTCCTAAACTATTATCAAGGTAAAATTGTCTACTCTCATAAAGCTCATTAATCAGTCCAATTCCATTTATAGCAATAACTATCTTTGCTTTACCAACACTGCCAGAAAAATGAAGATGTTTGAATCTGATAAGGAAGTGAAATTTGATCGTATGATGGACAGGAGAGAAATGCTATTCTTTAACTTCTCCACAGAAGGAAACTCTAGGTAACCTAGGTATCTAGGTTCACTAGATAAAACATGCTCTTCTGCTTGTTCCTTTCACCCATCCTTTTAAATTGAGTAAGCACTACCCTCCCTACCTTCCACTTTGCCAAATGTTTGGGACCGGCAGAGTGAGGAACCTAATGAAATTCCCAACCGAGAAGAGCCTCTACTAAAATGGCATCACTAATAAGTTTCCTCTGGATTTCTCTTACTAATAGCAGTAGGCTTTTTATAGCAAGAAGATGGATTCCATATTGAATTAAGAAGACATTCTGACAAAGTCACCCCCTTCTGCCTCTTTAAATGCTTTACATGAGCAGTTACCTCTCAAAAGTGAGTCAAAACCTAGCTCATGTTGGTAGGGTCCACATGCTTGAAAGTATGTATGTGATCAAGATGGAGAAAATTTCACTTAGCAGATTCCTTGCAGTGTGAATGTTTATGTGACTGGAAGGGATGTTTTGGGGAGTAGCAACAGATAGTTAAACTGGCTCCTGAAGGGATAGTCACTGCTAACACTAGGTTTTCATGCAAGTTTGGGACAATGCATGTGTTCTTGCTTGTGACACTCAGAAAGACTGAGCACTGGATCAAGAAAGATTCTGCAAACACCTAGCCCTTGTTGATAACAAAAGCAGTGATATTTGGATAAAGAAATGTTGAATTAAGAAATTCTGTTCTGTAGGGTAAATGATGTAAAACCTTCCTATTTCTTCCATTTAATCTTGGGGAACTGTTTGCATTGTTCCTTACTACTTTTGGTGTTAATTGATAATTTCTGGAGCTTCTGAAGAACTCTGAAGCCCTGTGGATTGGTGGTCAAGGAGAAACAAATGGAAATGTGTGAAGGAAGGCCCATAGAGGGAGCAGTAAGAAGTGTCCTAGAGTAAGACACCGAGTCGGGGTGGGGATCAAGGAACTTGGGACATTCAGCAGTAGGAGAAACCTTCTGGTTTCTTTTTCCTGGACCCTTGCACATCATTCTACTTTTTTGGTTCTCCATCTGTGCTGACATTTTGGAAACCAAAGCCAAAAGAAATATATCACGGCAGCAGCTCCAAGGTATAAGGCTGTTTCAAACCCAAATTGATTTTTCACATCTTTAATCAAGTAGGAATGGCATGTTGTGAATATTTCTAGGGAGTAAATTTACTAGTGCTTTAAGATTAGCTCAAGTTAGGTATTTGGCAGAAGTTTGGTTTCATTTTTGTCCTTGGTCAAGACAGAATAAAACAGTACTGTGTGCAATTCATAACCAAAATGAAGCATAGAACATAGCAGACATTCATCTTAAGGTCTTTTATTAAAATTCCTACTGTTTGCTCCAGATCTGTAATCAGATCCTACATGTGGAGTTTGCCATTACATAGAAGAAAATAAAAGCTTTGAAAAACAAAAAACCGAGAGGAAAAAGTAGGATGTTATTATTTTCTTTTCACTAAAAAAAAAAAGAAAAAAGGCTGTAGTATGATGGAACTGATTTCAGATGAAATCTATGAGAAAAGATTCCTTGGATTGTTCCGTGTTTGTCTTGCGTCCTTCAGTGATCCCATCACGCAGAGCTGAGCATTTCCCCTACATTGGACTGGGCTCTCCTGTATCACCAGTGGTGACCTCTCTGTAGGCATTTCCTAGCAGTTAATGACCGGTTAGCTTCAGGGCCCTGGGCTTCGCCTCAGGCTCTTAACTAGCATCTCGTTAACTGGCAGGAAATGTGTTTCCTTTCTGTTGCTTAATTTTATATATTCTTAAAAGAACAGAAAGTACCTTGACTGAGGTAGACAACGTTACACCTTCAGCTTCTCATTTGTAAATAACCCTGTTATGAGTAATAGGAAGTGATCCAGCTGGTTGTAAAAAGACACACACTTAATGGGCAAGTCCTGGTGGACTAATGGTTTTGCTTGAAAAAACATCACACCTGCAGGACACATTGCTCCAGTTTTGTTCCAAACATAATGAGCCTGCATTCAAGCAGAGATGCACACGAATCTCTCTGGGAGTTATAAACCTTGAAATATACAAGAGAAAATTTTTAAAAAACAAATCTAGTTCATTTTTCTCTCAAGAGACTAACATTACAATGTCTAAGCATCACTCTTTCCAAAGGCTCAGTAATTTCCAGATGTAGGGTAGAGCAACTTTTATATCCAATGTAATGCCTTTTTAAAATTTTATACCTGGTCCATACAACTTATGAATATACTGTGGGGAAAAATGGCCACTGTTGGTGCCCACTCTGCCCTGCCTTTTTTGGACAGGAATAGTAAAGTATCTGATATTTACTTCATCAAAATTTTGTTCTTGTTTAACTTGATGGGCTACTGTTCTGTGCTTTACTGTAGCTGAACAAACATTTATGGGTCACTCACTGTAGGGCTAGATTTATTTCATATGCCTTTAATGCCATGCCCACCTTACCATTTATCCCCTGGACATAGCTTGGTACCTGGCTTTGACTACAATAGGACCATTGCTAAGGTTGTGTGTTCTGATGCCAGAGTGGTAGCATCTCTTTACTTTTTATTTCTTTTAAAGATTTCATTTACTTATTTGACAGTGAGAGAGGGAACACAAGCAGGGGGAGTGGGGCAAGGAAAAGCAGGCTTCCTGCTGAGCAGGGAGCCTGATGTAGGGCTGGATCCCAGGACCCTGGGATCATGACCTGAGCTGAAGGCAGATGCTTAAAGACTGAGCCACCCAGGTGCCCCAGGGAGGTAGAATCTCTAGCTCAGTAATTTGGCTTAGTTACTTATTGCTCCTGTGCCTCAGTTTCCTCATTTGTATACCTTGAAGAATAGCACTATCTTCCTCCAGATTGAGTTGAGTCTCAAATGGAAAAACCCATGCTAAGTGCTTGATGTATTTCCTGGCTTTCTTAGCATAAAAAAGGTTAAATTTATTACTTAATTATAGTAGGTGCTTAATGTATTAGTGTTCTGCAGAGAAACAGAAACAATAGGGTGTGTGTGTGTGGAGAGAGAGAGAGAGAGAAAGAGACAGAGACTTTAAGGAATTGGCTTCCCGCAACTGTGAAAGGTTAGCTAGTCCCAGGGAAGAGCTGAAGTTCAATACCAAAGGCAGTCTTATGGCAAAATGCCTTGCTGTTTCAGGAAGTCTGTCTTTGATCCCTAAGGCCTTCAATTGATTTGAAGAGGCCCACCCATATTAATGGTTAAAGTGGAGGGTACTCTTCTTTACTTAAAGTCCACTGATGGAAATGTTAATCTCATTCCAAACAATACTCACAGAAACATCTAGAATAATGTTTGACCACATGTCTGGACACTGTGGCCTGGCCAAGGTGACATAAAATTAACCATCATATTTAATTAGTTCAATGAAATTAGCAAGTTTCTCAGATAGTGTTATAGAATACAGAGATTCTTTGGACATATCCTATTTCCTAGTACCACAGGGAATATGAGAAATATGGATCTCCTTTGCCTTAATCAACACTTCTGCAAAGTCCTATGCATCTAAGTCCCAGTCTTTTGACTTGTGTCATCTTACTTTCTGTGATGGAAGATGTGTTCTTGCTTGATGTTCCCATTAGTCTTTGTTTTGCCTTCTCCCTATGCAGTTCTCTCAGCCTTCCCTGGGTGTCATCTGCCCTTTCAAGGGCCACAGATAGATGTATTGTCTCAGGGGGAATGCATAGTGTAACTTATTCTGTAAATTAATCTGGAATTAGCAATATACATACTCAGAGCCCTAGTCAGGCCCTGTACATTGCTGTACAATTTGGAAACTTGTACACAAAAGTCCCTAGTCAAGGGGGCATGGAGGACTGAAGTCTAGTTCATGTAGTCTGGCTCAGGAGAGGATAGTGTCTACCATGGAGAAGGGGCTACATTTTGCTTTGCCTGAGTTCTACCTACTGCAGAACTGTCTTCCCAGAGCGGGGTACATCTTTCTAATTTTCCCAAAGGTACCACAAAGACTGACCTTAATAGAATAGGAGGCAAAAATTACATAAAATTAACCCATAGACAAAACTGTCTTTTCTATACACAAATACCTCCCCTAATGATTTGGCTTTAGAGTGGGTAATGTATGTGACTGTCCTTCCCCATCCCACTTCCACCTCACCCCTGCCCATCATATAACAACACTACCTTTCGCTGAAAGGCATCATGACTTCAATTGTTAGCTTTCACTTACCTCCCTCTTTGCACACCACCATATACATTATTTCTTCCATCTGTACTGTATATTTCCATTTTATAGCTATTAACACCAAATTTCATGATTATTTAAGCATCTGACAAACAAGCCATGGTAGGTGACAAAGACCTTGATTTCTGATGCTTTATTAATTTCTCAGCTATAACACTATGTGCATTTTGACCCAGATAATTCTTTGTTGTGAGGGCTGTCTTATATGTTGTAGGATATTTAGCAGCATCCATATTCTAGATTCCAGTAGTACCCACCCCTCAAGTTGTGGCAACCGAAAATGTTTCCAGATAGTACCAAATGCCTGGAAATGAAAACCATCCCTGTTTTATTTGGTGCATTTTCCAATATACCATAAATGCATGTTCTTGTATTAGTTTGCTAAGCCTGCTGTAACATAGTACCAGATTGGATGGCTTACTTAGCAGAAATGTATTGTCTCACTTCATTGTTCTGAAGTCTGAAGTCAAAATCAAAAGGTCAACAGTGTTGGTTCTTTCTGAGTCTGAAAGGAGAGAATTTGTTCTTTAGCTTGTAGATGTCTTTGTCTTTTTATATTGCCTTTCCTCTGTGTGTATCTGAGTGTCAAAATTTTCCCTTTTTATGAGGATACCAATTATAGTAGATTAGAACCCACTGAACTGATAGTTTAACTTGATCACCTCTATAAAGATCCTGTTTGCAAATATGCTCACACTTTGAGGCAGGGGGGTAAGGAATTCAACATATGAATTTGGTGGGAGGAATATAATTCAACCCATGACAGTTCTAAAAAAATGTATTTATTCAAAACAAAATTCTTTACTCGTTTACTTACCAACTTAGCTACTTCTGAACAGAATAATTTGGTATCATACTTGATGCATAAAGGTTCAATGGGACATTTGAATGAATGTGCAAAAAAATTTCTTCACATGTAGTAAGTGAAATAACTAAAAGTCATTATAAATAATATAAAGCAAAAATATGTGAGGACAGTTGATAAGCAGGGAGAATAATTTATAGCTTTTTCAAACCTGAAATTTTTGCATAATTTAAGGGACATTATAGATATGTCCATATTTAGAATAGTGCTAAATGGTTTAACCACAATTTTATTTCTAATTCACTCAGCCATTTTGAAACAAAATGATAATGGAAAAACTTTTCACATGGTCATGCATTCCACAGATTCTTTGCAGACTTTAAAGAACTTTCCTACCAGAGTAGAACTCACTGATACGAAAGGTTTCCTGGTGTTTCCTGTCATGGAAAAGGTTGAAGTTAAGCCAAAGACCATCCTGTCGAGATTGGGTATATACTCAATGGGAAGCACAAAACAAAAAAAGGAGACAGGAGAGAGGTTACAAGTGATTACATGAGGCATAGAATGGATTTCATGACCCCCTAAAGATTCCTTGAAAATCAACTTAGATTATAAAGAGGTGTGGCCATATCAAATGCTTTATAGTTTCATACTGTGGTTTGACACTATTCACATGAGCATGCTGCTTCACGGATTTAAGGTCATGCTAAAATTATGATGACCCTGGAGGAATATCATACATGCTACTCTCTTTGATGTGGACCTGTATTAACCGCCTCTTCAAGAAAATAAGACTGAATGACTTGAGACTTGGGGAAGTCTTTATCTTGTCCTTCTTGTGGGTGTTTCTGTTGTTTCACTGATTGTTATTTGAAGATAATTTTTTTTAAAGATTTTATTTATTTATTTGAGAGAGATTGAGGATGAGAGAGAGCATGAGAGAAGAGAGGTCATCGGGGGAAGCAGACTCCCTGTTGAGCAGGGAGCCCAATGCGGGACTCGATTCTGGGCCTCCAGGATCACAACCTGAGCTGAAGGCAGTCGCTTAACCAACTGAGCCACCCAGGTGCCCTGAAGATAAATTTCCTCTTCCTGGTTGCACCTGTACCCTTTTGCCAAAAATGCTTTTTAAAGTATCTTTGAAGTGTCATTCAAATACAAAGGCTAAGAAAGGCAGCTATAAGCAGTACCCTTGAGCACCATTGAACTATAATTTTATCTGCAACTGTGCCCAATTATTTTCAAAAAAGTTCTTTATAATTTGCCAAATTTAGGATAATATCCAAATTTGTCCATGTTTCATCCTTGTATTTAATAATGTGCTGTTGCACATCTGTCCTTCTTGGAGTTTCTGGATCTTTCCAAATCTATGCTTGTTTGGTCCCTTTGTATGCCTTTATCTCCTCTATGATGCTGACCTGTCTGAGGGATGCTAAGATATAGAGGTGAAACCAAGACTTTCTCCAGAGCTTCCTCCCTTCACATTGTACCTTATTCCATCTTTGTTTTCCTATGACTCGTCTCTCTATATGGTCTACCTTTTTCTTGTTTGCCTTCTGATTTCTTACTTAAGGCTAGGTTGGCCTCTTCCTCTGCAACAAGGTATCTTTGGAAGCATAGAACAAGAGAAAAACCCTATTGGGTTCAGTCCAGAATCCATGACATTTGTCTGCTGACCTAGTGACCAAAATTCCTATAAGGCCCTTCTTGTCACAATATTTAGGCAGTCCTGGCCAAATACCATAAGGGACTTCTCCATTTCTTCCTAGGAAACAAAAAGGCTCATAAAAGCAGAGCATTGGGGGGGTCACCTGGGTGGCTCAGTGGGTTAAGCCTCTGCCTTTGGCTCAGGTCATGATCCCAGGGTTCTGGGATCGAGCCCCGCATCTGGCTCTCTGCTCGGCGGGGAGCTTGCTTCCCCTTCTCTGCCTGCCTCTGCCTACTTGTGATCTTTCTCTCTCTGTCAAATAAATAAATAAAATATTTAAAAATATTTTTAAAAAGCAGAGCATTGCATCATCCAATAAATATTAATGTGAAATTAAAAATATACATTGATATAAATATCACAATAAAGATATTGAACTTCATCAAGAATTACTCAGTAATTTTAAGTTAAGCATCTGCCTTAGTTTGGGCTGCTATAACAAAGTACTATATACAGATGGCTTAAAAAATGCAACCTTTATTTCCCACAGTTCTGGAGATTGAAGTCCAAGATCAGGATGTTGATATGATTGGGTTATTGGTGAAAGCACTCTTCCTGTTTTACAGGTGGCTACCACCTTCCTGTTTTCTCACATGGCAGAGAGAAAGGGCTCTGGTCTCTTTCTCTTCTTATAATTATACTAATCTCAGCATGGGGCCTCCATTTTCATAACCTCATCTAAACCTAATTACTTCCCAAAGGCCTCACCTTCAAATACCATCACATTGGGATTAGGACTTTAACCTGAATTTTTTTTTCCTTTGGTGGGGGGAGAGGAACACAAACATTCAGTCCATAGTAGCATCCTTAGAAGTTAATTGTATCCCCAGTAAAAATTGGTCATGTCAGTGCACTTATTGAGTGACAGTGACATTTCTAGTTTGATTGATTGCCCTCCTAGCATTATCAATCCTTTGCTGTAGAATCATTCTAAATCCAAAGGATAAGCTGGTTTTCTGAGGGCCTGACCCAACCATGTGTTGTTTGGCCTAAAAATTTTTTGGAAAAGGAATAAAAATGACAATTTCCAATGCTTAAAAAATAAGAGGACCCTCAAATTCTAAGCATCACTTGAAAAAAGTAACAGTAATAGCAACACGGGATGGCCAGCTTTTCACATGTCACAGTTGGCTGGAACCCTTTCCTGTCTTGTTCTCCATAGCATGTTCTAGTTCACTTTTACTCATTTATGCTTCCCTCCTGGCCACCGCTGGTGTGGCATGATGTCCTCTAACACAGGGACCACCTGGCCACTCTTGGTAAAATTTACCACCTGGATTTAATCATAACTGCATTTTTTCATGTCCAAAGATATCAAATATAAGTATGTTTAAATGTTTTGTATAGTGAAACTCTCTCGAAATAAAGCGATTCCTAAGTCTCCCTCCTCTGATCTCTTATGTTTAAATCTTTTTGTAAGCTTCTCTAGTTTCATAATTCCAGTGTTGTGTTTTGGCCAGGTCTTAAATTTTTTAAAATAAGTTTCTTGTCTTTTAGTGAAATGAAAATATTAAGTTTCTTTCTACCTTTTCTTAGAAAAAAGCAAAAACCTAAAGTCTGTTTCAAGATGGTTATTCTCATACCTTCAGAATTTCAAAATCAGAGCTATGAAGCACTGGGCATTTCAAGGTTTATACTTATAATTTTATCCCATTATATGTACCTTGATGCCAAAGGAAAATTTTATTTCCCCTTAAATTACATCTCAAGTATTGCAAGATAAACTCTTTACCTATAGTGCTCATATAATAATGATAAATAGCTGAAAAGTACTGGGAGAGAAAAAAATTAGTCTTTGGTAGGTAATAACTATAAATATGGAAAGGAATAAGGAATATAGAGTCTGCTCCTCCAGTTTCTTCCATTTAATTTCATTTAACACTGGAAAAAAACACATCCAAACCAGCTTTGCCTAACCCACATTAATTGATAATGAAATAAATTTTAACTAATGTGCTTGATTGTCATTTTCAGAAAAGAATATGCCACATTCAGTATTCATAAACTACCATTGTCAGATTTTTTCTTCTTTTTTATCTTTCTAAAGAACCGCTTGTAATAGATGGCTTCAGAAGTGATGGAAATGGGACAGAGGGCGTGGTCCCATCAGAGAGCACCTTCCTGGCTCACTGTTCCGGAGTGCAGGGGAGCTGGGTAATTGGCCCACTGCCATGCACTCCTCGTGTAGCAGCCACCACTGCTGGTTTCCCCAAACAATTTTTCTTCTTCTGCATGCTATAACAAACTAGAATTTGAAACAGCAGTGAGCAGGACCCCTTTCAACCCCGAGGCTTTTCTGAGGCAAAGAGGCCATGCTTCCCTCCATGATTGAGGTCTTTGCTCTGATGTCCCCCAGTTACTGGATGAAACTGTGCTTTGAAATAACTGTGGAGAGAGGAACAAGAAGTGTTAGTGCTGGAAATTTAAGAAGTTGGAGTCTCTCTCTCTCTCTTTTTTTTTTCCTCTCTCTCTCTCCATGTGGAATACCTCCAGACTTGTGGAAGAAAACAATGGTGGTTTCATCTGTGTGTGTGTATGAGTGTGTATGTTCTTCATTTCTAATTGTCAGGTGTTGCTTTAAATGTAGCCCTGCCTGGGAACACTACACACGGATGACAGGGAAACAAAGAAATAGGGGTTTTCATTTTATGCAAATCATTGTGTTAATTGGGGATCAGGTGGTGTGTTTCCTGAAGTAAGCAAAGGGAAAATCGTATTTCTAGAAGCTGTCAATGTACAGCATGCACACTCTAGCTTTGACCCTGTGTGAAAAGAGCAGACAGCCTATTGCCAATTCTATTAGGAAATTAAAATGTTTTGGGGCTAACAGCTTGTCAAATCTGATGACTTCAAATATGAAATTAGAAGAAAAATAGACTTTCTTTACTGATGAGCTTCTTTCACCTAACCCCTGCCCTTCCAGAACATTCTTCCAACTGTATTGCAAACCTAGTTAAGGCTCTGGAATGTTGTTTGTGCAGCTGATTTTTTAAATTCAATCATGATATAATGGTTGTCTCTACATAGTTAGCTTTGTGTTCTTAATTAGAATAAATAGCAATCAAACTTCTTAAACTTTATTTACTAAATATATTTAAGTCAATATTATTTCTAGATGCAGCTAGCCCAATGCTTAGGTCACTTAGTTGTCCCCTGGCCTAGGATGAATGCTTTGGCCTCGGTAATTATTGTCTACACTGTCTGAATTTGTTGTATAATTACTTGGTATTCTGCTTCATTTTGATTGTTTAGACTTGGCCTTTGAGCACTTGGCATTTTGCTCACAGGAAGGAATTTACAAACGCATTCCTCAGCTGATAAATGTAATAGCACATGATGGTGTGAATCCTAATTAGAGAATCACACATCTCTAGTACATTAGGGTCAAGAGTTTTCAAGTATCAGAGTAGTGTGTTTATCTCATTAGTATATGTAGCTTTGGAATTGATTATTGCAATAATAACAGTTGGTTTTTTTTTAATTAGGGTAATTAAAATTTGTAGTGTTTCCTTTTTATGTTGGGTAAACGCTAGTTTTTTTTAACTTTAAGTTGGTTTAAAATTAATCTTTAGAGTTTTGATTTTTTAAATCTGTAGCTCTTCATTGTACATAGGCAGTTTTATGGGAAAGTCCAGAATGCTTAACATACATGGGACATTGTAGAAAGAGAAACGGCAAGTCTCATGTTAAGTGGGATATAAGCAGTTCTTTACCCCTGAGAATTGTCTTGAAGATGTCACTTTCCTTAAGTGTGCTTATAATGCCCTCAATCTCTCTAACATTTTCCCCCCTGAGATCCATAAAATTAAGGCAGAAAATTATCTAGTTAGTATGATTTTCATATAGACTAACCTTGTGGCAGAAACACATCTGTCTCTCTCTACTTAATATTTATCAATAGGTATTTGATAAATATTGACTATATTCAGTGATATATGCTGGATGTCATGGAGGAAAACAAAGGATTTCTCTACAAGCACAGCCTAGATTCAGAGTGTCGGGCCTATCTGGAGGTTGGGCGTGGGAAAAGGGTAAAGATAACAAACACATCTGGTGACATGTTAAAAGAACTTTAACTTTGAGCAACAAAATAGTGACAGTATTTGGTTACATCCACAGAATAAAGTAAGTATCCATGAGACCATGCTCATATAAGTAGACGGATGAAAGGAATAAAAAAAGGGACACATTTTCCTTTCCTTACAGAGGAATTTATATGTGAATAACCCCCCTCTAGAAAGCTGAGCTTAATTTTGTCTCCCCTGAAGTCTGAGCTGGTCTTAGCAATTAATTTACAAAAAATAGAGTATGCAAAGGGAAAAATAATGACTTTAGAGTGGCAGTTCCTAGAAGACCCCACCTCAGAGGGTCAAGATTTATATCATCAGTGATGTCATGTTGATATCATATATTCTTGGTATCTTGTGATGAGAGGGTGTCTTAAATCAGGCTCCTGTAATAGTTACTATAGACTAGGTGGCCTAAAGAAAACAAATGTATTTCTCACAGCTCCGGAGGCTGGGAAGTCCAAAATCAAGCTGCCAATAGTGTCCAGCTAGTGTCCTCTTCTTGGTTTACAGACAGCAGCCTTCTCGGATATTCTGTTAGTTTGGACAGATGTATAATGATACGTATATACCATATAGTATCATACAGAGTATCCCCTGTCTCTCATCTTTTCTTTTAAGGGCAGTAACCCCAATCATGCGAGTTATATTCTCATGACCTAATTACCTTCCAAAGACTCTACCTCCAAATACCATCACACTGGGGGACTGGGCCTTCACCATATGAATTTTTGAGAGATACAAACATTGAGTCTGTAGTAGAAGGACACCTTGCCTCTATGGTATTTTTTTTCTGTACTTCCACAGACAAATAATTAAAGGACCAAATACCAGGCTGATACTCTACCACTTTCAATCATAAAAAGCATAAAAACTGAGACTCTGTCACAAATTAGAGTAGAATAAGGAGACATGACTAACTGCAACATGGTATACTATATTGGATCCTGGAACAGAGAATATCAATGAAAAACAGTATAATCTGAATAGAGTCTATAGTTTAATTATTTTGTACCAATGCCAAATTTTTATTTTTGACAACTATACCCCTAATTAATATTAAGGAAACTGGCAGAAAGTGCATATGTACTTTTTGGACCACCTTTGCAAATTTTCCAATTCTGAACTTATTTTAAAATAAAACATTTATTAATAAAAAAAGTTATCATTAGACAAATGTTACTAAGAGCTACTGGTTTTAAGAGGAAGAACAGATCACAATAGATAGAGGTGGCTTCTGGAAGGAGTGGAGCTATATGACAGGTCCCCCAAATTGGATGGGATTTGTGGCCCCTCATGGATTCCTCCATTCCAGAGTGTCTACTTTTGGATCTTTTACATAAGACTGAATTCTCCTAGACACTGCTGCAAATAATTCTGATACCAAAGCAATATGATTTTGTCTTAAATCTGGGAGCCCTGGGAGTAGCTAATTCCCTCTGAATGGCCTTTTATCTGCAGGATGCAGGCATGGCCCCAATTGAAGAGTACTCTGGTCAAGAGGACACTTCTTCCCCTAATCTTCTGAGGCTCTATCCCCTCTAGTTTCTCTGTCCCTCTGATCCACTGTACTGTCTGAAAGCAAAATTGCCCATATTCTTAGTTTGACCTTGGAATGTTCTTTTCACCTCAAAGCTTTTACTTAAATGAGACTTCCTGCAAAAGCAAAACATTCAACTTTCTCCATCATGCTTTCTTCTTTAACCATTACTATGGAACAAATTGAGAAGGCAGTTAAAGGGAATCAAAACACCCAGGACCACATGGTTTTTATGCCTGTTTTCTCATGATTTTAAGGGAAAAGATAATTCTTTTTTTTTAATTTTTAATTTTTTATCAACATATAAGGTATTATTAGCCCCAGGGGTACAGTCTGTGAATCGCCAGGTTTACACACTTCACAGCACTCACCATAGCACGTACCCTCCCCAATGTCCACAACCCAACAATCCTGTCCTTACTCCCCTCCCCCCGGCAACCCTCAGTTTGTTTTGTGAGATCAAGAGTCTCTTATGGTTTGTCTCCCTCCCAATCCCATCTTCTTTCCTTTTTTCCTTCCTTACCCCTCAAACTCCCCACTCTGCCTCTCAAATTCCTCATATCAGGTATATCATATGATAATTGTCTTTCTCTGATTGACTTATTTCACTCAGCACAATACCCCTAGTTCTATCCACATTGTTGCAAATGGCAAGATTTCATTTCTTTTGATGGCTGCATAGTAGTCCATTGTATATATATACCACCTCTTCTTTATCCATTCATCTGTTGATGGACATCTAGGTTCTTTCCATAGTTTGGCTATTGTGGACATTGCTGCTATAAACATTTGGGTACCTGTGCCCCTTCAGATCACTACATTTGTATCTTTAGGGTAAATACCCAGTAGTGTGATTGCTGGGCCTTAGGGTAGCTCTATTTTCAACTTTTTGAGGAACTTCCATGCTGTTTTCCAGAATGGCTGCACCAGCTTGCACTCCCACAAGCAGTGTAGGAGGGATCCCCATTCTCCACATCCTCACCAGCATCTGCTGTTTCCTGACTTGTTAATTTTACCATTGTGACTGGTGTGAGGTGGTATCTCTCTGTGGTTTTGATTTATCTCCCTGATGCCGAGTGATGTGGAGCACTTTTTCATGTGTCTGTTGGCCATCTGGATGTCATCTTTGCAGAAATGTCTGCTCATGTCCTCTGCCCCTTTCTTGATTGGATTATTTGTTCTTTGGGTGTTGAGTTTGGTTAAGTTCTTTATAGATGTTGGATACTCGCCCTTTATCTGATATGTCCTTTGCAAATATCTTCTCCTATTCTGTCAGTCATCTTTTGGTTTTGTTGACTGTTTCCTTTGCTGTGCAAAAGCTTTTAATCTTGATAAAGTCCCAATAGTTCATTTTTGCCCTTACTTCCCTTGCCTTTGGCGATGTTTCTAGGAAGAAGTTGCTGCGGCTGAGGTCAAGATGTTGCTGCCTGTGTTCTCCTCAAGGATTTTGATGGATTCCTTTCTCACATTGAGGACTTCCATCCATTTGGAGTCTATTTTTGTGTGTGGTGTAAGGAAATGGTCCAGTTTCATTTCTCTGCATGTGGCTGTCCAATTTTCCCAACACCATTTGCTGAAGAGACTTTTTTCCATTGGACCTTCTTTCCTGCTTTGTCGAAGATTAGTTGACCATAGAGTTGAGGGTCTATTTCTGGGCTCTCTATTCTGTTCCATTGATCTATGTGTCTGTTTTTGTGCCAGTACCATACTATCTTGGTGGTGACAGCTTTGTAATAGAGCTTGAAGTCTGGAGTTGTGATGTCACCAGCTTTGGCTTTCTTTTTCGACATTCCTCTGGCTATTTGAGGTCTTTTCTGGTTCCCTATAAATTTTAGGATTATTGGTCCCATTTCTTTGAAAAAATGGATGGTATTTTGATAGGGGTTGCATTAAACGTGTAGATTGCTTTAGGTAGCCTAGACATTTTCACAATATTTGTTCTTCCAATGCAGGAGCATGGAACATTTTCCTATTTCTTTGTGTCTTCCTCCATTTCTTTCATGAGTACATTATAGTTTTCTGAGTGCAGATTCTTTGCCTCTTTGGTTAGGTTTATTCCTAGGTATTGTATGGTTTTGGGTGCAATTGTAAATGGGATTGACTCCTTAATTTTCTTTCTTCTGTCTTGTTTTTGGTGTATAGAAATGCGACTGATTTCTGTGCATTGATTTTATATCCTGACACTTCGCTGAATTCCTGTATGAATTCTAGCAGATTTGGAGTAGTCTTTTGGGTTTTCCACATAAAGTATCATATCATCTGCAAAGAGTGAGAGTTTGACTTCTTTTTTGGATATCTTCAATTTCTTTCTGTTGTCTGATTGCTGAGGCTAGGACTTCTAGTACTATGTTGAATAGCAGTGGTGATAGTGGACATCCCTGCCGTGTTCCTGACCTTAGGAAAAGCTCTCAGTTTTTCTCCATTGAGAATGATATTCACAGTGGGTTGTTCATAGATGGCTTTGATGATATTGAGGTATGTTCCCACTCTCCCTACACTTTGAAGAGTTTTGATCAAGAAAGGATGCTGTACTTTGTCAAATGCTTTTTCAGCATCTATTGAGAGTATCATATGGTCTTGTGCTTTCTTTTATTAATGTATTGTATCCCATTGATTGATTTGTGGATGTTGAACCAACCTTGCAGCCCTGGAAATAAATCCCACTTGGTCGTGGTGAATAATCCTTTTAATGTACTGTTGGATCCTATTGGCTAGCATTTTGGTGAGAATTTTCGCATCTGTGTTCATCAAGGATATTGGTCTGTAATTCTCCTTTTCAATGGAGTCTTTGTCTGGTTTTGGGATCAAGGCAATGCTGGCCTCATGAAATGAGTTTGGAAGTTCTCCTTGCATTTCTATTCTTTGGAACAGTTTCAGGAGAGTAGGTGTTAATTCTCCTTTACATGTTTGGTAGAACTCCCCTGGGAAGCCCTCTGGCCCTGGACTCTTGTTTGTTGGGAGATTTTTTATGACTGCTTCAATATCCTTACTTGTTATGGGTCTGTTCAGGTTTTCTATTTCTTCCTGGTTCCGTTTTGGTAGTTTATATGTTTCTAGGAATGCATCTATTTCTTCCAGATTGTCAAATTTGCCGGTGTGCTGTTGCTCATAATATGTTCGTATAATTGTTTGTATTTCTTTGGTGTTGGTTGTGATCTCTCCTCTTTCATTCATGATTTTATTTATTTGGGTCCTTTCTGTTTTCTTTTTGATAACTCTGGCCAGGAGTTTATCAATCTTATTAATTCTTTCACTGAACCAGCTCCTAGTTTTTTCTATTTGTTCTATTGGGTTTTTTTTTTGTTGTTTGTTTCTATTTCATTGATTTCTGCTCTGATGTTTATGATTTCTCTTCTCCTGCTGTGTTTAGGCTTTCTTTGCTGTTCTTTCAAATTATATGTGTGTGTATATATATATATATATATATATATGAGAGAATGGTGAATAGATAGAGCTACCCACTTGATTTTGGGTGTATTTTGGTCTCTTAGAAGAAACTACCTCCCAAAATTTTAATGAACGAAAAAAAATGTATATACACACAAAAATAAGTGTAAACATCACGAATGGATAGAATATGACTATAAAGATGAAAATTTAAGAAACTTCTAAAAGAGTTGATAAAATAAGTTGTTTGGGAAAAGAAATAAAAATAATGTGGACAGAATTTGCTCAGGCTGGAGACTAGAACAGAGCCCTGTGCCAGATTTAGGGTATATTCTGATCTATTAGAAGAAGTTATATCCCAAAATTTTTCAGAAGAAAAAGCCCTATATGTATATAAAAAATAAATGTAGAGACAATGAAGGATAAAGTATGACTATAATAATGAAGGTTCAAAAATATTTTTTTAAAGAAAGGTATTGTTAAGGTAAACTAGTTAAAAAAAACATTAAAAGAGGAAAGAGTAAACATTAAAAAATTAGAATAAGAAAAAAATTTAAAAAAATTTAATTAATTTTGCAAGAGTAAAGAATCATGGTGAAAAAATTATGAATTCCATGCTTTGCCCTCCCCTCCTCTTGAATTCTGCTGTTCTCCTTGATCAGTGAGCTTGGTCTTCTCTGGATGTTCTTGCTGATCTTCTGGGAGAGGGGCCTGTTGTAGTGATTCTTATGTGTCTTTGCCCAAGGTGGAATTGCACTGCCCTTGCCAGAGGCCAGGCTAAGTAATCTGCTTGGGTGCGCTCTCAGGAGCTTTTGTTCCCTGAACGCTTTCCGTAGAGCTCTGGAGGATGGGAATGAAAATGGCGGCCTCCCAGGCTCCAGCCCATGAGGAGCTGAGAGCTCTGGGCCCCACTCCTCAGTGTGTCCTTGGAGAAAAGTGGTCAATCATTCCTGTCTCCCTGGTCTCCGGCCGTGCCCTGTGCTCACCCGGCCTGTGACTGAGCATTTCTGTCTCTGGCACACAGTCCCAGAGTTTTCAAACCCAGCAGATTCCTGCCTCCAGAGAAGGAAGGTGAGTCTCCCCGGATCTTCCACTTGTAAGTTCCCTACTCAAAGAGCAGTGGCCTGACTGTGCCACGGATCACAGTTTAAGGTAACCCGGAGCTGAGAGCTCATTCCTTGGCTACATCTCTGTATCCAGCTTCCCCACTCTAATATCTGTGAGCTCTGCTATACTCAGACACCCCTGATCCTTCTGTGACCCTGTGGGACCTGAGACCACACTGTTCCCATGAGGGCTCCATCCCTGCTTAGCCCCTGGAGCTATGTCCCTCAATGGAGCAGACTTTTAAAAGTTATGATTTTGTGCTCCATTGCTCCACTGCTTGTCGTGAGCAGGCCCCTCCCCCCGTGGTCTATCTTTCCATAGCTTTGGATTCACTTCTCCTCCCATCCCACCTTTCAGAACGTGGTCGATTTTCTGTTTCTAGAATTGCTGCTCTTCTTCTCTTCAGTCTCCTATTGGATTTGGAGGTGTTTGGAATGGTTTGATAACTATCTAACTGAACTCCTGTGACCTGATGTCATCTCAGCCTGCTACTCCTCTGCCATCTTGACTTCTCCCTGAAAAGATAATTCTTGTACACTGTAATGAAATGCAAAGTCACAGGAAAGTGATAAAAGATTCTTACCCTTTCAGTGAGATTAGATTAATAGTAAAACTTTGTAATGAATAGCAATAGTAGCAAAATACTACATGGACTAAGTTCACTTAAGAGCAAAGATGGAAAATAAAATATTAGCAAATGGATGTCACAGTTTCTTAAAAGAACAAAACCATAGCCATAAATGCAGACAATGCTTCTTTTTTTTGAGGTATAATAGATGTATAACATTAGTTTCAGGTATACACATAATGATTCAATCTTCCTATGTATTAGAAAATGATCACTCTGTTTATTTAACATCTATTGCCATAGATTGTTAAAATATTTTTTTCTGATGACAGCTTAATGTTAACTCTTAGCAGCTTTTGAATCCCTAATATAGGACTAACTATAATCACCATGCTATACATTAACATCCCTATGACTTTTTTTTTATAACTGGAAGTTTGTACCTTTTGACATCCTTTACCCGTTTCTTTCCCTTCCATCCTGTTTTCTGTATCTGAGTTGCTGTTTGGTTTTTTGTTTTTGTTTTTGTTTTTAGGATTCCACATATAAGCGAGATCATACAGTATTTGTCTTCCTCTGTCTTATTTGTCTGACTTATTTCACATGGCATAATGCCCTCAAGATCATCTATGTTGTCACAAATGGCAGACTTCCTTCTTTTTATGGGTGAAAAAATATTCCATTTAGTTTTTCTTTATTCAGTCTTCTGTTGATGTACACTTAGGTGGTTTCCATATTTTGTCTATTGTAAAGCTGCAATGAACATGGAGGTACATATCTTTTTGTGTTTGTGTTTTGGAATTTTTTTTTGAATACATACCCAGAAATGGAATCTGAGTTATATGGTAGTTCTACTTTAGTTTTTTGAGGAATCTCCATACTATTTTCCACAAGTTACATTCCTACCAAAAGTACACAAAGATATTTTTTTCTCCATATCTTTGTCAACACTTGTTATTTTTTGTTTTTTTGACAGTAGCCATTTTAAAGGGTGCAAGGTGATATCTCATTATTTTGATTTGCATTTCTCTGATGATTAGTGGCACTGAACATCTTTTCACGTACCTGTTGGCAAGGTGCCTTGATTTTAGCTGCTGCATACTTTAAGTCTGTGTAGCTTAATTTATTTAATTCTCTTTCCATTGGTGGCTATTTGGGTATTCTCTTAATTTTTACTATTATAAGTAATGTAGCAATATTTTTTTTGCATGTACATTCTAATATAGGTATTCTGCAGGATATTGAGCAATGGAATTAATAGCCAAAAAGATGTGTGAATTAAAATACAATATCCAGTTGATAATTCAGTGATATAGAAATGGAAAAAGGGGGGTTTTAATTTGATAGAGTATATTAAGGAGAAGTAAGCATCATACTTAAAATTTTAAAACTATTACAAAATCACTTGGTGGTGAGAAACAAAATTTATATGATATGGAAATAGTACTTAGGTATTGTAAACATTAAACTAATACAAAATTCCTAGCAATTTGGGTTGTATTCTTTGGCACCTTTCTGAAATTTGCTTGTTAAATTTTGTCAACATATTAAGTTCCTTCTGTGTTAGTATATACAGGTCTATCTCACTCATTTTTAATAGGTGCATATTCCATAGTATTTGATAATTTATTTAATACTCCCTCAATTTAGGTTATCTTGGTTTTCTCTAAATTTAATTATTCTAATAATGTTTTTTGAACATTTCTGTATATCTATCCTAGTGGAAGGTGTAAGGTGGATATCAACAAATAGAAAGGTAAGGAGGGCTGAGGAAGCAGAATTGAGCTAGTGTATAACTTTGAAGAACCTACCTGAGCAGAGAAGGAAAAAAGATATAGCATTATCTAAAAGTGTTTAAAGAGGTATTTTATATTTTTGGGAAAAATATATGTGTAAGATAACAGCACAAAATATACTAAAGAACTCCTAATACATGGCTGCAGCCTCTTGGTACCCCTTCCTAACCCACTCTAATTGGGATTCAGGTTCTTCCTTCCCTTAAATTTCTCTGGCTATGGTCACCAAGGGCCCTTCATACCATGGGACATTTTTCCTTCTTGATATTTGGTTTTATTGGCCACCTTCTTTTTCTTGAAACTGTGCTAATTGGGAGTCCAGGCAGTATTATTCCCTGGAGTGCTTTAGCCCCCTGACTCCTCTATTCTGATTTATTTGCAGATCTTCTTCTTCATCATCTTTTTTTTTTTTTAGGATTTTATTTATTTATTTGAGAGAGAGAGAGAGCAAGTAAGAGAGAGCATGAGAGAGGAGACGGTCAGAGGGAGAAGCAGACTCCCCATGGAGCTGGGACCCCAATGTGAGACTTGATCCCAGGACTCCGGGATCATGACCTGAGCTGAAGGCAGTTGGTTAGCCAACTGAGCCACCCACGAGCCCCTCTTTTCAGATTAACTCTCCCCACATTATAACTATTACAGATCCCAGTGTTTGTCTTTCACTCCCTTCTTACTTGACTAACCCGTCTTGCATGGGCTTATCTGCTCCCTTGGCTTTAAGTAGCATTTAGATTTGCACTCAAGCTATAAAATTTGAAGTCTCTCCCTTAAGTTCTAGAACCATCTATGTCTATCTTTAACACATGGGAATTCCACAGGTGCTTCAAACTCAGCAGCCCAAAACCAAATTCATAACCGTCATTCCCATTCCCAAATAATTTCCTCCTGTTCAATGATCAATTATTGGTATTCAGTTATTTATTAATGAAAAATACCACCTTCACCAAATCCCACATCTAATTTTATCAATCAGTTACCTCATATACCAGAGACCTGGAAGTGGCATTTTAAGCAAAATAACTATTTATTGTATATTTAAGTTTGTTTTTCCACTTGTATTATTTCATGGCTCTCAAATGTGCAGTTTATTGTCAATAATATGACTACTTAGATATAGAAAACCTATCATTTTAATGGTATTTTATAAAATCATGTCAAAATTGACTTTATATTTTGCTATTTGAAACAAAGATAAGGATTTTATTCCTCTATCTGGACAAAAGGACAGTTATTTAAGTACTAGCTATTACTTTTAATCTCCTTTTTCCATGTTAATTATTGGTAGGAAATTTAGTGTGAAATACTGGGAAAGAATACAAACGTGAATATTATTCAAATCCTCCATTTTTAAGATCCTATTTATTTACATATATAATGGTAATGCCATTAACAAGGACTACTTCTTGATTCACATTGGGTTTTGGGTGGTGATGAGAAAAAAATGGAAATGTATTCCATTATGTTTTCCTTTAAAAATGTAAAATGTCAAATTCTACTATTGACAATTTAGTTCAAATTAAAACAAAATTATTTGGCATCATTAACATAACAGAATTATATGATCTCTTGGGCACAGAAAATTGAACATAACCCTAGAATGCAGGAACTTTAACTTTAGAAGAGATCTCAGAAATGACATAGTTAAAGGTTATGAACTGGTGCCTATAGGCTGAATATGGCCTGCTCTGTGTGTGTGTATGTGTGTGTGTGTGTGTGTGTGTGTGTGTTCACAACACCTCAAAAATGAAAGTGAAAGCCCTTGGGTGGAGGTGGTAGAGGGGGTAGGGGCATCACTCTCTGGAGTGCCCCATGCTTCATCTCTCCATATTAACTCTGATCTACTTCCTCTCACATACCTGCCTGGGGCTTTGAAGACCTCTGAGTTTGTGACTCCAGCCAGTTCAACTTATCTTCCAATTAAGCACATCTGCCAGGTGGTGCTCCAGTCTCTGCTTGAACACTCTTAGGGACAGGGAACAGAGAGCTTATTAAAATTTCAGGCAGCCTTCCTTGTTAGGAAGTTCACTGAGATTGAACAGCAACTTGATTCCCAGTAACTTCCACCTAACGGTCAAGCTGCATGGAACAAGCCTAATGCCTCTTCCACATGACAGAACTTCAGATAATTGATGGGATCTATCACATCTCCCCATTTCATTCGAGGGCTTTTCTTCTCAAGGTTAAACACCCTCAATTTCTTTAATGTCCCTCATTTGGCATTCACCATCCTGATAATCCTCTTTTGAACGAATGTAATTCCATTTGTCAATGACCCTTATAAAATGTGTTCCTGAGAATGAACACAGTGATCTACATGTGGTCTGCCCAGCCCAGGGTAGAGAGAAGCTATTAACACCTGTGTTCTGGGCATTATGCTTCCATTAATGAAATCAAGGGCTGCATTAGCTATTGTTAAGCAGTTAGCAACAGGGATGAAAATGATGGTTAAAGCATGAAGTGCAGCTTGACCAGATTCAAAAAAAGGAGGGGGGGCCATTTAGAAGTTAGTGAATAAGTAATAGACATAGATTTTAACACTGAGGAACATTCACTACTACTAGTAGAGTATTAATATTCCAAAGGACAAGGGATTATATAAGCAAAGATGAATATTTTAAAAACCTGAGAAAAATGAACAAAAACTAAAATGGATGTATCTGGGTTGGTAATGATTACTCTTTTTTAAAATGTGGTTATTACATCTTTTATAGTTGAAAAAGTTATTTTAAAAAACTTGCCAATTGGTGTCTATTACTTCTATTCTGGCATTTGTTTTTTTTATCCTTCACATTGCTATTTACTTCTTTAACATAAAAATAATGCTCAAATATGCATACATGTTCATGTAATTATATTTTCTGATATCTAAATCCTCTTTTAAAATTTGGCAAGGACATCAATGTTTTCATCCTTTTTTGCAAATAAAAGTTTTCTATGTAAATTTCTTGCTTCATTTTTCTTTTTTTTTCTTTTTTTAAATTTTTATTTTTTATAAACAAATTTTTATCCCCAGGGGTACATGTCTGTGAATCGCCAGGTTTACACACTTCACAGCGCTAACCATAGCACATACCCTCCCCAATGTCCATTACCCCACCCACCTTTCCC
>PISX010012205.1:47615-61776 GCA_004024625.1 Mellivora capensis | reverse complement strand
TTTCAGTTTCTGTTTGTCCTGGAAGCTTTTTATCTCTCCTTCTATTTTCAATGATAGCCTAGCTGGATATAGTATTCTTGGCTGCATGTTTTTCTTGTTCAGTGCTCTGAATATATCATGCCAGTTCCTTCTGGCCTGCCAGGTCTCTGTGGATAAGTCTGCTGCCAATCTAATATTTTTACCATTGTATGTTACAGACCTCTTTTCCCGGGCTGCTTTCAGGATTTTCTCTTTGTCGCTAAGACTTGTAAATTTTACTATTAGGTGATGGGGTATGGACCTATTCTTGTTGATACTGAGGGGGGTTCTCTGCACCTCCTGGATTTTGATGCTTGTTCCCTTTGCCATATTAGGGAAATTCTCTACAATAATTCTCTCCTATATACCTTCTGCTCCCCTCTCTCTTTCTTCTTCTTCTGGAATCCCAATTATTCTGATGTTGTTTCATCTTATGGTGTCAGTTATCTCTCAAATTCTCCCCTCGTGGTCCAGTAGCTGTTTGTCCCTCTTTTGCTCAGCTTCTTTATTCTCTCATTTGGTCTTCTGTATCACTAGTTCTTTCTTCTGCCTCATTTATCCTAGCAGTAAGAGCCTCCATTTTTTATTGCATCTCATTAATGGCTGTCTCTGTAGCCGGCTTCCCCGCTCTAATACCTGGTAGCTCTGCGACAATCAGACACCCCCGATCCTTGTGTGACCCTGCGGGACCAGGGGCCATGCTGATCCCGCGTGGGCTTCGCCCCGGTTTAGCCTCTGGAGCGATGTCCCTCAGTGGAGCAGACTTTTAAAAGTCCCAATTTAGTGCTCCGTTGTTCCGCCGCTTGCCAGGAACCGGCCCCTCCCCTGCGGTCTGTCTTCCCGTTGCTTTCTATTCACTTCTCTGCTGGTCCTACCTTTCAGGTAGTGGTCGATTTTCTGTTTCCAGAATTGCTGTTCTTCCTCTCTTGGGTCTCCCGTTGGGTTTGTAGGTGTTCGCAATGGTTACATAAGCTATCTAGCTGATCTCTTGCTACCCGATGTAGTCTCAGCCTGCTACTTCTCCGCCGTCTTGACTCCCCAATATCTCTACTATCTTTATTACAAGTTGTGTAACTACTTTTTTAACCATTTAAACAATAAATAAATATAATGTAATAAATAAATGTAATAAGTAAATAAATGTAGCACAATAAATATTTGCCAAGTGAGCAGATGATAATCCCAGCCATGAATGGAAGGTGAGATTTTCTTTAATATGTCCTATTAAGAAAGCCAATCTGCATAGTTGGAATACCCCATAACAAAGTTTTCAATACCATGTAAAAGGTCTTCTAGGAAAGGAAAGATACAGTTGTAGTCTGATGAAAGGTTTTTAGATATCTTATAATGAAAAACATATAATGTGCCTTAAATATTTTATACACTGAAATTTTATGTACGAGAGGCTTAACAAGAACATAAGGCATTACAGACTATAGCTGAAAGAAGTTTTGTGTGGTGTAAGAGACCTGATATTATAATAGTAAAATTCCAAAGAATTTATTATCAACACTAAAAACATCATAAAGTGTACATAAAGTGATAAACCTTTACAATAGACATCAAGGAAAAGCAACAGTGCAAGTTTACACACGTTACTGAAGGCAAAGAGTAAGAGCAAAAGAGAACTCCAGTTGGAATGTTGAGTTTGTTCCTACAGTCTCCTCTTGATTTAAACAGTCAGGACACACTGAATGAAATCATCATATAGGGGAAATTCACAGCACCTTGTGGAGCAGTATCCCATCTTGGAAAGCTGTCAGTTAGAGCTCACAGTTTGATGCAGCAGGTGATGTAGTCATTGAAGGTGATCCTGAAATTGGTACTGTATCAGTTTGCTGTTGAAGTCATGGCTTGGGAACTCGATTGAAATCCCACTGTGGTCAAGGCCTTCTGCAGTTCCTGAGGATCTACTCTTCCACTCCAGTCACTGTCAAAAACTGATGAGCTGTTGTGTCCGGGCATTCAGAAAAGCCCAGAGTTCTTTACATTCACTGAAACCCATTGTGCCTGACCTGTCCCTAGCCAGCATTGAAATCATAAGCTGACAAGTCTCCATGTTAAAAGGTTTGTATCCTCCAGCAGTGTCCGTGTCAGGCATCTCTGCAGTTCAGCAGCATCTATTTGCTCATCTTGTCCAGCTACAGCAGCAAAGTAACATACAGCAGATCCTGAGCTTGTCTGGGAAATGTAGGCCCTCCGGGAGCCCCTCCATACCTACCTGGGTAGTATCTGCTGATAGCACCAGAGTGGCCTGGGTACACCATGGTGCAAACTCTGCCACCTCCCTCACTTGGAACGATATTTTAAGAATTCTTTTGCAATGTTCTATTGAAATGAATGTAGAGACTTATTAATGGGCAAAATAAATCATAATAGTAAACGGTAAATTTAGTGGTTTGTTTTTGAAACTAGAGAAACTGAGTTCAGGTCCCATCTTTTCCACAATTTATTAGCAGTATGGACAGGAGTGAGTTATTTAACTTTTCGGGACCTCAGCTTCCTGTGCTGTTTCCTTCACATTGTCTTTCCGAAAAAAAGACCTTTAGACGTAAGGGGTTTCTGTGCCAGTCTGATCTTCATAGTCTGGTCATGGGTTACTTTTTTTTTTTTTTTTTAATATCGTCATCATCTCTGCTATTCTACCCTTCCCTATCCTTTAAACAACTACAGTTGACCATTGTACAACTTGGAGGTTGGGGCTCCAACCTCCCATGCAGTCAAATCTTCATATAACTTTTGACTCCCCAAAAACTTAACTACTAAGAGGCTACTATTGACCAGAAGTCTTACTAATGACATAAACAGCTCATTAAAACATATTCTGTATGTTGTATATATTATATACTGTATTCATCCAATAAAGTATGCTAGGGAAAAGGAAATGTTAAGAAAATCATGTGAAAGAGAAAATACATTTACAGTACTGTACTATAAAAAAAATCTATGTATAAGTGGATCTGTACAGCTCAATCCTATGTTGTTCAAGAGTCATCTGTACTAATTTTTAGGTAGTTCCAGGTGTTTTTCTTTTTTTTTTTTTTAAGATTTTATTTATTTGAGATAGAGTGCATCCACTCAAGAGAGAGCAAGTACTCCCTTTTTTTATGTACATGTGCTTTTTTCCTCTTGGATAAAACCTTGAAGTGATATGGCCAGATCATTTGTTAATTGTATGTTTAACTTTTAAAAAGTACCAAATTATTTTCCAAAGTGATTGTACTATTTTTACATTCCTATCAGCCATAGGTATGAGTGCCAGTTTCTCCACATCCTCACCAACACTGGCAGTGGGCAGTTTTTAAAATTTTAGCCATTTTAATAAACATGTAATGTTATCTCATTGTGCTTTTGACTTTCATTCTCCTAATAACTAATATTGTTGAGCATCTTTTTGTTGTCCTGCCATCCAGATATTTTCTTTGGTGAATTGCTTGTTCAAATCTTTTGCCTATTATAAAAATTACATTTTTTGTTTTCTTAATGTTGTGTTCAGAGAATCCTTTATATATTCTGGATATGAGTCCATTACCAGATGTATGCTTCACAAAGATTGTCTTCCATGCTGGCTTCTTTCACTTTCTTTTTTTTTTTTTTTTTAAGAGTTTTTTTATTTATTTGACAGAGACCACAAGTAGGCAGAGAGGCAGGCAGAGAGAGAGGGGAGGAAGCAGGCTCCCCACTGAGCAGAGAGCCCAATGTGGGGCTCGATCCCAGGACCCTGGGATCATGACTTGAGCCAAAGGCAGAGGCTTTAACCCACTGAGTCACCCAGGTGCCCCTTCTTTCATTTTCTTAATAATGTCTTAAAGATTTTTTTTTTCATTTCGCTTGAGTTTATCAATTTGTTCATTTATAGGTTATGGTATATTTAAGACATCTTGGCCTAACTCAAGTAACTTTTCATGTCACATGCATGGTCAAATTTATTGGCATAAAGTTGTTTATTAATATTTACCTATTTTTTCAATATCAGTAGCATCTGTAATGATGTCACTATTCTCATTCTTGATGTCAGTAGCTTCTGCCTTCTCTCTTTTATTTCTGATCTGTCTGGGTAGAGATCAATCAGTTTAGTTGACTATTCTCAGAGAATGAGCTTTTTGTTTTCCATTTTGTTGATATCTGCTTCAATCCTTACTATTTACTTCATTCTGCTTACTTTGGTTTTAATTTTCCTTTTTTTATTTTGGAAGGTAAAGATATCCACTTAAAACTTTTCTTCTTTTTTCATATAAGTGGTTGGTGCTATATATTCCTCCCTAAGTATTTCTTCAGCAGCATCCACAAATTCTAATATGTTGAGCTTTCTCTTTCCCTCAGTTAAGAATACTCACTAATTTCCTATTGATTTTTTCTTTCATCCATGGGTTATTTAGCAACTGTGTTATTTAATTTCAAATATTTGAATATTTCCTGAGGATATTTTTGTTAAGGATTTCTGATTTCATTCCTTTGTGATCAGATGACATACTTTGTATGGATTAGTTTTTAATTTATTAAGACTTGTTTTATGGCCCAAAATAGAGTATATTTTTTAAATGTTTTACAAACACTTGAAGAGAATTTGTATTCTACTATTGTTAGATGAATAAATGTCGGTATGTCAAATTGGTTCATAGTGCTATTCAAGTCTGCTTATAACCTTTTCGATTTTCACGCCTACTTGTTCTGTCAAGTGTTGGGAGGGATATTGAATTCATTTGCATGTCTTCAGTTTTTGCTTCAGACATTTTAAAGATCTGTTATAGATATATAAGCATTTAGGACTGTTATGCCTTCTGATTAATTATTCTCTGTCATTATAAACTGACTGTCTTTATTTCTGGTAGTATTCTTAACTTTGGAATTTATTTTTTCTGACATTAATTTAGCCATTCCAGTTTTCTACCATTAATCCTATCCAGTTTTTTCTTTACTCTAAGACATTGTAGTTTTCATTTCTCAAGACTTTTCATATGAAAGACCTGAGGAAAAATTATTTAACCACTCAATTTTTTTCTTTATTAAAAGGGCATAATAAAAGTACCTAGGGAGGCCTGGATGGCTCAGTCAGTTAAGCGTCTGACTCTCAATTTTGGCTTAGGTCATGATCTTGGGGTTGTAAAATCAAGCATTGCTTCTGGCTCCCTGCTCAGCCAGGAGTCTGCTTCTCTCTTTTTCTCCCTCTACCCCTTTTCCCCCACATGTGCATGCATGCGTGCTTTCTCTCTCTACCTTCCTATCTCTCCAGATAAATAAATGAAATCTCTTAAAAAATAAATATATAAATAAAAGTACCTGTACCATGGAATTATTTTGAGAATTAAATAAATATATCAAAGTGCTCACAATTAATATGTATCACAGTGTAAGTTCTGAATGAATATAATCTGCAGCTATTGTTCCTACTATTATGGCTGCAATTAAAAAAGGTATTTTTAAATCCATAATGTGTTGAAGCAGAGTTTCCTATTCATTTATATGCCCAGGATAGTTCTTGTTTGGACTTTAGTTATCTTCAATTTAACTAAGCTAGAATATCATCATATAACTCAAAATATACCCATGTTTCATTTTATTGCCTTATGTTCTTTATCATTGTTTTGTATTTAAGATCATGTACAAAGATACAGATATATAGTGTCATTATCATATTTTTCAAATTTAGTAGTATGCAACTCCAAAATTCATTAGAATCATATAGTAGTTGTGAGTTCTCAACTACACACTTTGGTTTAAATATTGGACATATTGAGAGACTGAACAAATTAGTCGACTTTTTTTTAAAAAATCAAAAGAAGTAAATATTTGCATTTAGTATTTTGTATGGGTCCTTCACATTATCATCATTTATAATGAGTCGTTTTTTTTTCTCTCTCTCTTTCTTTCTTTAGATTGGGCAGCTGGCTTTTAAAGGAATGAGGAGACTCAATAGAATCCAGTCAATCGTGTTTGAGACTGCCTACAATACCAATGAGAACATGCTGATTTGTGCCCCTACTGGAGCTGGAAAGACCAACATTGCAATGCTTACAGTTTTGCATGAAATACGTCAGCATTTTCAACAAGGTGTTATCAAAAAGAATGAATTTAAGGTAGTAAATTAACAAGTCAGACCACAACTTTTTAAATTATAAAATTAAAATCATTTGTAGCTATACATGTTAGATGAAATCTGGAAAGTTTTAAGGATATTATTAATGATGTCATGTAAAGATTGCTGCTTGATTTACTCTATTACTAGTAAGGCAGTCCCTATTTGTGTTATGAAAATCCTGTTACCCCTGTGAAACACTGAAAATACATTTAGCTTTGAAGCAGAACCAGTGTGTCCTTTAAATAGCTGCACACCTACCTAAGAAAGGTAAGTACTTTTCAGATATCACTATTAAGATTTTTTTACTGCTAGAGTCTGCAATTATATTTCACAATAAATTTTGACTTATATTGAATGCTGTGAAACAAATGACTTGTAGTTTTTGCTCATTCATCAAGGTAATGTTTCTTTGGCACAGATTGTATATGTTGCTCCAATGAAAGCCTTGGCAGCTGAAATGACAAATTACTTCAGCAAACGTCTAGAGCCACTGGGCATTGTTGTGAAAGAATTGACTGGGGATATGCAGTTGTCAAAAAATGAAATTTTACGAACTCAGGTATGTTGTATACTTAGGTATTTTTTGTTTAATACCAATCCTTTTTTTTTTTTCAGATAAACATAATACAAATATAATGTAATGAAATACTTTTATTTGTAATCACATATTACCTCTACAAAAGAGGTTTTTGCTGGTGCTTTGTCCAATTTTATCCTTCTGACTTCTGTGATTCCTGCTGTGTCTTGAATATTGTTACATGCCTGGTATAAATTTTAAGTTCATTGACAGTAAATGTTCTTTTAAAACAGTAGAGGGACGCCTGGGTCGCTCAGTTGGTTGGACGACTGCCTTTGGCTCAGGTCATGATCCCGGAGACCCGGGATCGAGTCCCGCATCAGGCTCCCAGCTCCACGGGGAGTCTGCTTCTCCCTCTGACCTTCTCCTCGCTCATGCTTTCTCACTGCCTCTCTCTCAAAATAAATAAATAAAATCTTTAAAAAAATAAATAAATAAAAAATAAAACAGTAGAAAATGAGAATGTGGATAAGACCAGACTTCAATTTTAAGAGCAGGAGAATATATAGGTCCTTAAATGATCCCATTAGTATTCCAGACTATTCTATAAGGTTGCTTAACATATAATAAAAATTTTTAGTCATTCTTTATTTCATCAAATAGGAAGTTACCACTTGCTATATAAAGCACTATATTAGGTGAAGTGCATGACAACAAAGATACTTAAGATACAGTTCCTGCCTACAAGGATCTTATATTATGACCGAATAGGCAAAAACGATATTAGAGCTACAACTAGATTATCATTAATTGGGTAGAATGTGTAAATAAGGTAATATTCATAATGCTTTGAAAAAATCCAACAATTGATAACTAAATATTAATGGGACAGTTCAGCCTCAGCAGTGGAATGGAGTATGAATGAGGTAATATGCTGGCTGATCAGCCTGACATCTTTGCCAGCCTCTTTTCTGACAGACAGTTACTTGTCCTTACTGGTTATCAAATGTGTATTTTAAACATATACCTGATATGTAATTAATACTATTAGAGTTTAAAGTCATGAGTTGGGGAATGGGGAATTGGAGAAAGCTGGTCAAAAGGTATACACTTCGGGACCCGTGGGTGGCTCAGTCGGTTAAGCTGCTGCCTTCCGCTCAGGTCATGATCCCAGGGTCCTGGGATTGAGTCCCACATCAGGCTCCCTGCCTAGCAGGTATACACAAAAAAAGGTATACACTTCCAGTTATGAGATAAATAAGTACTAGATGTAAAATGTACAACATGATGACTATATCTAACTCTGCTATATGATATATAGGAAAGTTCTTAAGAGAGGAGATCCAAAGAGTTCTCATCACAAAGAGAATTTTTTTCTTTATATTGTATTTACATAAGGTGATGGATGTTAACTAAACCTACTGTGATAATCATTTCACAGTATATGTAAATCAGGTCATCATATTGTATGCCTTAAACTTATACAGTAATGTTATGTCAGTTATTCCTCAGTGGAACTAGAAAAAACAAAAATGGGCAGAGGAAGTGAATAGACATTTTTCCAAAGGAGATATACAAATGGATGGTAGGTATATGCAAAGATGGGCAGCATCACTAATCATCAAGGAAATGCAGATCAGAACTATGAGATATCACCTCACACTTGTTAGAATGACTTTTACCAAAAGGAAAGAGATAAGAAGTGCTGGCAAACGTGGAGAAAAGGGAACTCTTGTGCACCATTAGTGGGAATGTAAATTGGTGCAGTCATTGGAAAACAACATGGAGGTTCCTGAGAAGATTAAAAATAGAACTACCATATATATGATCCAGCAATTCTACTCCTGGTATCTATCCAAAAGAAATGAAATTAGGGTCTCAAAGATCCTATGTTCATTATTACAACATTATGAACAACAGCCAAGAAAAAAAAATTCTACTTGAGTTTAAAGATTTATTGGTTAAGATCAGATCCCTATTTCAGTTGTAGTTTGATAAAAGGCAGTGATCAGGATGTAACTCTGGTTATTTTTAATATCCTTTTTATTTTATGAAATAATATAGGAGAGTATATTAATGTTCAGACTCTGTCACTGACAGGTTTTTAAAAAGCTATACTTTGACAAATGGTTTTGTATTTCAGAAAGAGGTAGCAGAAAGAAAAATGTAATAGAGCCAACAACATAGTTTTTGTATTTATGATATGTAGAACTTTATCTTTTCCCATTTACATTATAACAGAATCTCAGATTTATTTACTTTTTTAGCATAAATAGATTTTTAACTGCAGAAAATGATTAGTCATAGAGAAAACATTATTTGAATTTTTACTACATATTTATAAGTTCAGGTAATGGCTCAGGAGCTTGACTTTTCTTTTCCTCCAGATTTTCAGCTTCAAAATTATTTTTTAATGATTTTTTTTTAATTTATTTATTTGTCAGAGAGAGATGGAGAGAGAGCAAGCGAGCACAGGCAGACAGAGTGGCAGGCAGAGGCAGAGGGAGAAGCAGGCTCCCTGCCGAGCAAGGAGCCCGATGTGGGACTCGATCCCAGGACGCTGGGATCATGACCTGAGCCGAAGGCAGCCGCTCAACCAACCGAGCCACCCAGGCGTCCCAGCTTCAAAATTATTTTTAAAATGTATAATGTACTTCCACTACTGTTAATTTAGGTCTTTTCATTGAAAAGTTTAATTTTGAGATAATGTAAAAGAATTTTTATTTTTTTATAAAAAGTACATAATTTTGTTAAATATTTTATCAGTGATAACACTGAGTAGTAAACTAATATTGTTATTATTCTGTCATCATAAATTTTAGCTTATATTGCCTAACTGTGATATATGGTTAGATTTTGAAAACCAGACTTGGGACATCTGGGTAGCTCACCCAGTTAAACATCTGCCATTGGCTCAGTTCATGATCCCAGGGTCCTGGAACGGAGTCCTGTGTCCGGCTCCTTGCTCAGGAGGGAGCCTGCTTCTCCCTCTGCCTACCATGCCCCCTACTTGTGTACTCTCACTCTCTCTCTCTCTCTCTGACAAATAAATAAATAAAATCTTAAAAAAAAAGAAAACAGACTAATATGTGGGGTCTTCATTAATTACTTTGGCTAAAATTAATGTTAATTTCCTACTTGTGTTTTTTCCCATTGCCTTGAAGGTATATGAGTCTCTTATTAGTGATAGCGTTCTCTTTTGTAGTGATCCTTTTTTTTTTTTTGGTAGTGATTCTTTGGGTTAGCATGTCCTAAACTTCATCACCTGACACCCTCAGCTACTCTAGTTACTGCTTTTTCAGCCACTAGAGCTGTGCATACTTGGGAAATCCACTCATTTAGGAAAAGCCTCAAACTTACAGATTTGGTTCTATGTGGCTATATCTTTTTCAAAATAGATTTTTGTTCTGGTGTCAGCCTGCTTTTTGGCTTGGGGTTTTCGCCCATAAATATATTAGTTTTCACTCAAACATCTGGGAGGTTTCCACATTGCTGGGCTTTTCATTTTAATTTTCAAGCTGCTTTTTTGGTTCTGAATCCTAGCTCTGAAATCTGATTTCTGGCACATTTTGCCAGTAAGGCTATGGTTTTTTGTAGCTATAGCAGTGAGTGTGAGGTCATACTCTTAGGTCAATAATTTGCAAACTGGTAATTCTTGTCCCTTTCATTTGTAGTTTTGACATTACTTTTCTCTATTTTTACCACTTTCTCATGCTGTCCTGTTTCTTACAAGTTCTTTTTACTAATTGCATACAGCCAAGTATTTTATAATTATCTGCAGGGATTCATACTACAGACTTGCTTATCTACCATTACTGGAAGTAGAATCCAATATCCTAATTTTTTTATTATTGAATTTATTCATATTTCAAAAGCACTAATTTTCTTTTCCTAGCAGTGAAAGTAGGAAGCTTATTTTTAAAAATTGAACTTCTCTTTTAAAAATTAATCCACACCAAAAACCGTAAGATACCTAGGAATAAACCTAACCAAGGAGGTAGAAGATCTGTACAGTGAAAACTATAGAACACATATGAAAGAAATTGTAGAAGACACAATGGAAAAACATTACATGCTCATGGATTTAGTGTGTGATTTTTACTTTCATAATGTTTTATAAAGGCATATAGAGTAACTCAAAATTTGACTTTTAACAAATTGTCTTTATTAAAAATAAATTTTTCTGAAATTTGAACCACTCTTGAGTAGTTAAGACCATACCGATGATATACTTACCTAAAGAAATGAATTTTGTATCCTGATGGGTACAATGAAGTTTAGGGAAGAAATCAAGTCCGTTTGTTACTCTTTTATTGCTTGCAAGTATAGCATTAAGAAATTTTCTGCAAATGATAAATTCAGCTTTGGCAGTCTCATCTCATTGTTGTGCCAAATCCAGGCCTCTTCCTCTGAATATTCCTACTTTAGTCTTTCTACACACCATTAACAGACTTAAAAAAAAATTTAAAACCCTGCACTGATTTGGTTATTCTCATTACTATACAGCAGCAACTCTCAAAATGTGGTACAGGAATATCCTGTTTCCTAAGATCTTTCTGGAGGTCAGCAAGATAAAAACCAATTTTCATAGTAACATTTTTTTTTAAGATTTTATCTATTTTTGAGAGAAAGAGAGAGAGAGCATCAGCAGGAGGAGTAGGGGCAGAGGGAGAGTTAGAAGCAGGCTCCTGGCTGAGCAGGGAACCCAACATGGGGCTCGATCCCAGGACCCTGAAAATCATGACCTGAGCTGAAGGCTGACGCTTAACTTGACTGAGCCACCCAGCTATCCTTATAGTAACATTATGATGTTCTTTTCGCTCTCATTTTCTCATAAGTATATAGTGGAGTTTTCCAGAGTCTGCCTAATGTGTGATGTTATTGACAGCAAATGAAGTGACTACTTACTATTTTTGTGTTGTAAGAATTTCTCAGTTTCACTTTCTAATATAAGGAATTGAGGGATGGATGGATGGATAGATAGAACAAACCTACAAATACAAGAGCTCTTCGGGGCCTCAATAATTTTAAGAGCGCAAAAGAGTTCCAAAGCCAAAACATTTTGAGAACCACTACCTGTGTAAGACAGTGGATTATCGTCACAATCTGGTGAAAACCAAACTCGTTTCAACCTTATGTCCCAACTACTTCCCTATACAAACTACAGCCATACAGAGCATTTTTGCTTTTTCTAAAATAACATTGCTTGGATAACGCTTTCTTGAATAAACATTGCTATTTTGTAAAGTTTTCTCTTTTTCATAATATGGTTCTTTATTCATTGACATTTGTCCAAATCTTTCTTTAAAACTCAGTTCAAACCTAATGAGTCCTTTTTTTCGCCTGAATCCTATAGCACCATTTATTTATATTCATAAAGTAAGACCTACTCCACAAAGTCTGTGGTTTTGGATCTGGTGTGGTCTTAGAAATCTGGACCACTCTTAAATAAAATTTTGATTGCTCCTGTACTGTATCTAGCTGTGTTGATGAGAATGAAAGAATATATATGGAAAGACAAGGGAGGTGACATTTGAATTGAAATTATGAACCAGTCACTTTGCTAAGTGCACTATGTGTATCCTTACTCATATTATAAGAACATTATTGAGAAGTGTCTCCACTTTATAGTTACAGAAAGTTAAACATCAAAATCTACTTAGATTTATATGTTATATTGTCAAAAGATTTATGAACATCTCCCCACCCTGACCCCGCCCTTTGCTTATTTCTGAACTTTCCTAGATGAGCTCTGTGTCTTGTGTCATGTTTGTTAATTCTGTTAGGGCAGGGGCCATGTACTTGGCCTCAGTGATAGTTTATAAATTGAACCTCCTCTCTTATCTTTTCTCTTTATTCTGCTCCAGTATAAATATAGCCCTACTATCATTGATGCTAATTTTTTGTAAACCCGAAACTGCGTGGTTACTAACCTCTTCACCTTATCCTACTATCTATTCTCTTGAATTCTCAAAGATTAATAGAATGTGCCGTCACCACTGCATTTGAGATGGGGCTGCAGAGAGCAAAAGCAGGACTATTGCAGACCATTAGGAATATAGACATACTAAACTTTTATTTTTGAAGTTTTAATTTTTTGCTTTCCTTACTTTTCACTTACATAATTTTAATAGCTTTTTAATGATTCCCCTTGTAATGGTAAATAAGTTTCCCAGTAATTAATATAATTAAACATAATTTTGAAACTCCTCTGTTATTTAAAAAATATCTTCAGTATTGTTAGTCTTTATTTTTATAATATGGGAAACCAAATCAATCTCATTTGTACCTTCTCTGTCATGCTGTTCTGATCATATTATTCCCTTGCTCATAAACTTTCATTGGTTCTTTATTGTTTATTGAATTAAATCCAACTACCTAGCTTGTTAAGAATCTTGTATAAATTAAGTATAATACGAGATGTGATTTGCTTTGTGGCTCACTAGGGACTGTCAGGTCTAGTAGCAGTTATGATTTTATTGAGGTTTGAATATAAAATTTCCATTACAAGATAAAATTACATAATTCTCAGATTTATTGTTATGAAAAAATAGTCTGTGTAGACAACAAATACCTCTCATCTTCAACTGAAAAGCCATTTCATGCAACCTCGAAGAACTCAGTAAATTTGTCATCCATGAAAACACCAATTTCTCTTTCCAACTTTATTTTCCATTGTTCTTCATCTATGTCTGTTTATTTATTTTATTTTATTTTTTCAGTGTTCCAAGATTCATTGTTTATGCATCAGTGTTCCATGCAATATTCTTTTTTTTTTTTTTCTTTTCAGCGTAACAGAGTTCATAGTTTTACACCACATCCAGTGCTCCATGCAATGCGTGCCCTCCACAATACCCACCACCTGGCTTCCCCAACCTCCCATCCCCCGCCCCTTCAAAACCCTCAGGTTGTTTTTCAGAGTCCATAGTCTCTCATGGTTCATCTCCCCCCCAATTTCCCTCCACTCCCTTCTCCTCTCCATCTCCCCATGTCCTCCGTGTTATTTGTTATGCTCCACAAATAAGTGAAACCATATGATAATTGACTCTCTCCGCTTGACCTATGTCACTCAGCATAATCTCTTCCAGCCCCGTCCATGTTGCTACAAAAGTCTGGTATTCATCCTTTCTGATGGAGGCATAATACTCCATGGTGTATATGGACCACATCTTCTTTATCCATTCGTCCGTTGAAGGGCATCTTGGGAGCAGACAATTACATAAGAAAACTATTAATCAAGATAAAGAGTCATATTGATATGAATACATTGATAGTAGGAGATCTTAACACGCCTCTCTCAGTAATAGACAGATCATCCATGCAGAAAATCAATAAAGAAACAAAAGCTTTGAATGACACATTGGACCAGATGGACCTCATAGATGTATACAGAACATTCCACCCTAAAACAACAGAATACTCATTCTTCTCAAGTGCACATGGAACCTTCTCCAGAATAGACCACATCCTGGGTCACAAATCAGGACTCAGCCGATACCAAAAGATTGAGATTATTCCCTGCATATTCTCAGATCACAATGCTTTGA
>PISX010012205.1:0-47515 GCA_004024625.1 Mellivora capensis | reverse complement strand
AATATTCTTCATCTATATTTAATTTCCGACTTATCCCCCAATTGTATCATTTGCAAAGAGTTATTATTTTACAGTATTCATTATTGTTTTTTAATGGTTTCATTTGACAGTTGTGCTTTTCCTTACACCTTGTCCTTCTGCATCTCAGATTATCCTTTCTGCATCCCTTCCTAGTATCATAGATTCAGTGTTCCTTTGAGCCTCAGTGGCAATACTGGCCAGAAATTTTAGAAAAGTTTCTCCTGTCCTGGGAGTGGCTTTGTATTAAAGCAGAGCATGAGTCCTGAATTCTGAAATTGTTCTCCTTTTTCTTTTCTATTTGTTTGCTCATCCTTATGCTGGGCTGAGTTTATCTGTGCAACTTTGGGAGTTGGAATGAGCTATTTTAGGTTTTGTTTGTGTTTCTCTTTTGGCTGTGCATGTAGGGAGATTCTGTTCAAACTCTTAGGTGTAGGCAACAGCAAACAGAACCCTGAATCTGTCATATTATTCTGTTTTCAGAGCTCTGGCAACCTTGGTTGGGAGACTATGTGTGGTGTGCATATGCTTGTACTCATGTCACACTCCCCTGATTTACTCTTCTCTCATGAGGGTTTTTATTGTATTGAGAATATACAGATACTTAGGAGTATAGGGTAGGAACAAAGGGGAGTTGGAAAAATGGGGTCAGAAATTACATCATGTGTTCAGGTTTATCTGGATATCTGTGTGTTATATGTTTAATTTACCTTTGCTACTTTCTGTATAAAATCTGAGAATGTCTTTATTTCATCTCAGTTCCTGAAGGATATTTTTGCTGGATACAGACTTGTACATTGTCAGTTCTTTCAACGCTTGAAAAATACGCCACTTTTTTCTAGCCTCCAAGGTTTCCAAAGAAATAGCCACTGTCATTCAAATTGTTCTTCCTCTGTAGGTAACATGTTTCTTTTAAGATTCTTTCTCTGTTTCTAGTTTACAGAAATTTGATTATGATATGTCGAGTTGTAGATTTGTTGGGTTCATACTGTTTAGTGTTTGTTTAGCTTCTTGAGTCTGTAGGTTTGTCAAATTTGGGACACTTTGAACTTCTCTTTCTTCAGCCCATCATTCTTTCTCCTCTCCTTGGACTCCATGGATAAGAATGTTAGATCTTTTGTTACAGTCCCACAGGATGCTGAGATCAGTTCATTTTTTTTAACCTATATTCTTGTTGTTGTTCAGATTTGATAAATTCTACTGATCTATCTTTGAGTCCACAGATTTTCATCTGTTGTCTGTATTCTTGCTATTGAGCCCTTACAGTGAGTTTTTAATTTAGGTTGTTACAGTTTTCATTTTTAAACCTTCTGTTTGGTTTTTCTTTTCTGAGATTTTTTTTTTTTTCCAATGATGTCAAGTAAGTTCGAAACTGCTCCCAGAAGAATTTTTCTGATAGTTGCTTTAAATGTTTTGTCAGGTAATTCTGACAGATGGGAAAGTAAACAGATGTAATATACCAAGTTAACATTTTCTCAGCAGACAGTTTTGATATCCAAGCACATCAGAGGACAAAGTAACTACTAAGAATAGTGAGTTTGGTTTTAAATATGTTGAACATGGGAAGATTGTTGAAGTTTATAAACATAACTGAATTGGAAGGGCAGAGTAGTCCAAAAGGACTCCAGAAACATTCCTGGAATTAGAAATATAATGTTACTTAGTGGGTTTTCATTATGTAATTCCTAATATATCTGGTGAAATGTGTTAAATGCTTTCTATCTAGAGATTAGGATTTCCTGAATCTCATTAACTTTGCCTTCTTTGCTCTGTAAAAGATTTAATTTTTTTATAGGAGCATATTAAAACACACACACACACACACACACACACAAAACAGCAAGGTGATATAAATTAAAGGTTAGGTAAGAGAGGTGGTAGGGTAAAGGAAAATAAAGACCAGGTTAAAAAGAAGCCAAGAACAAATACTAATGCAATAATACATTTAATAAAGTTGAGGAAGGCTTGACCAATTTTATAAATCACAATGACTATTTGCTTAGGAGAAGCCATTCTTGAGGATAACAGACAAAAATATTTCCCAAGGGCCCTTAACGAGAGAAAAATCAGTAATCTAATAAAACAAATCTTCAATAACATCTCCTAATTTGTGGCCTTCCCTTTGTTGCCTATTTGTCAGAAATTTAGAACCCTGGAAAAGGAACTCTCCTAGGATAAAATGGGAAATAATGTAATTGTGGTGCATCTTAAGCCTCGAAACAAACTTATGATAGGCATTTCAGTTTTATTTTCTATAACTAATGCTAAGCAATATAGGAATAAAATGGGGCCATTTTACTATTAAAACTCATTTTCAGTTTTTAAAACATATCATTTTATTACAATTTTTTTAAAATTCTGCTTTGTTTCATTTTATGTAATTTAAATGAAAAACTGAGGTCAGCAGTATTTTTATTGGTCCTCTGAATGAGTCATTGACCTTGAGGTAGATTTAATGTGTTAAACCTGGACTTAGAGGTGAGCAGGAGGGAATGGCCTAAAGGGCGGTGTTCTCAGGCATGTTTGGATCATAGACTAGTGAAAATCTGATCACAGGAATTTAAATTGGGGATGCAGATAAACACAAATATATAAAATTTTGCATAGTCTATTGCAATAGTTCCCTCCACTCAGATGAAGCAATCCTAGCCCAAGGTAACCATTCTTTTTTTTTTTTTTAATATTTTTATTTTATTTATTTGAGAGAGAGAGAGAGAAATGAAAGAGGGAGAGCATGAGAGGAGAGAAGTCAAAGGGAGAAGCAGACTCCCTGCTGAGCAAGGAGCCCAATGTGGGATTTGATCCTGGGACTCTAGGATCATGACCTGAGCCGAAGGCAGTTGTCCAACCAACTGAGCCACCCAGGTGCCCCCCAAGGTAACCATTCTTTTGAAAGGAGAGGGTATTGTGAATTATAATCCTGGAGTCTCTTTGTTGGTTAAATCAGCCATTAAAATCTGTACATACTTGAATTGGCACTCAATTTTAGTTAGAAGAACACTATAGATTTTAACTGCACTGTGCTGACACTTGCTGGTTGCTTTCCTATGTTAAAAATCAAATGTTTTATATAAGAGTGATGAAGTATATATTATTAGGCATTCACTTATATATTGAATCGTTATATTGTTAGCTATGATGCAAAACATCTGAAAAAGTTTCATAAACTTTATTCAATCAAAAGTGTGCAATTATAAAGAGATGAAGATCTGATCAGTGAGATTCTGATTTTGTAGAAATTTAAAAGATTCTTTAAGACTCCAGGGTAAATATTTTTCATGAATCTTATGATACAGCTTCCATTTTTCATAGATTATTGGCATATAGGCAGAAATATATGATAATTCTGGGAAAACTGGATTAGCTTGGCAGACATAGTTTACTTTACAGTTCTTCTAAAACTAAGGTGCCTTGATAGGATAGGGACGTCATAATTCAGACACATCATGTTTCTTCCCCTAAGGCATCTGCAGAAATGTAAGAATTTCTACATCCTTTTTTGTATTTCGTTTTTGAAATTGTGGATTTATTCTTATCACTTACCTCTGAGATTTTTTAAAATACCTGCTTAAACAATCTGCTGAATGAAAACATTCTATGTTAATTTGAATACTTTCTTGAACAATACCAAATGTTTATGTTTTTCTCCATAATTTGATATGGTGTGACATCTGAGAAAATACAGGTTTATGAGATCCCGAGAGCTTGATAGGTTAGAGCAATTTGTTATTTTCAAGTAGTTCTTGATTTTAAAGCCAGTTTTCTGTTGTTTGGGGCAGTTATTTTAGTCAGTATTGCAGGCAATTATTTTTGAAAAGTCTCTTGTCTCACAAACACTGCATCAGAAGCACAAAGTTGCTGTAAACCAAAAATGCAGCACGCAGCTGGTTAATTTTAGGAATTGTAGGGAGCTGTGGTTTCTGTAATTTCTGTGACTGATCTAAATAGCTTCTTTTGAATTTGTAGTTTATGCATGTCTGTAAAAATTATTTTTATATATCAAAACTGGCATATATGAAATCATATTTTTGTAGAGCTTTGTGCCTCTACAGCCATAAATAGGTTTTATAAAGAAAGCTGAATGTACTTGTAGTCATCATTGATTTGAACCTTGGTTGAAATCATTATATAGAAATATTTACTGCTTGTTTTTCTTGGATTATCATTATAAAGGTCACAAGAACATTAGACGGCATGCCTTAATGTAGTGTGATATACATTATGTGAGATACTATAGTGTAGACCATTTTGTATCCCAAATGTCATTTTCCATATGTTTTCTTGCGTAGTTTTATAACTGGAGCTCTGTGACACTTTTTTAAGATCAGAGTGAATTAAATGTTAATTGTATTTTGAGAATTTTCATACTTAAGATTTTTTTTACTTCAAAAGGATAGCATGCTCATTGTAGAGAATAAAAAAATACAGAAAATTGCAAAGTTTAGCATATAGCCTCTTAATCTTTTTTCTAGGCAAATATATAAAACTTTAAAAGATGAAAGTTGATTGTATATTATTTTGTTACACTTTTGCTAGTAAACATATTTGCATATCATTGAGTATTTGTTCATATTGCATGGCATTTGGTAGCTGCACAGTGTTCCCTTTATTGGATACACTAAGTTAACTGTACATTTCTGGTGACTTTTACTTAAGAGTTTATTTACTGTTATTTACTTACATTTATTTACTCATTCACTCACAGTGGATTGGACACTGAGGAGAAAGAAGCAAATGGGATATCTCAGAAACTAAGTGGATAGTGTCAAGAACAAAACTTTCTCTTCTAGTGCTTGAGTTGATTCCTCGTGGACTACAAGTTAAGGGTTTCCTTTACACTGACACTTATCAAACTATCACAAATGCCTTCTTCAGTTTTTACCATCAACATAGACTTCTATTTCTCTGAGTTCAAAGAGTGATTGGGTGTATTCCCCTTAAAAGTCTTCTTTGTCTTATCTGTTGCTATGTGATAGGCATGCATGTGATAATCCCCCCTAGAATTACTCGTAGGATGGGCCATGGGGTATCCAGTTATTAGTATTCTGGTTATAACTTTTTTCCCTCTTCTCTTCAAAGCAAATCTAAATGCAGGCTAATCTTGGAACTGCTATGTTTAAAAAATGAAATAACCAAAAATTATTTCCTGTGATATTCTAATTTTCATTATTGTTCAATTTACATGTTGTAAATACTTCTTTTATATTTTAAAGAAGTATTAAGCACCTTATACAGTGTAAGTCATAGTGCTTTGTATTCTGGATTCACCTGTGTTTAAGGCAGGTCTTGGCCTCAAAAGCCGAATCTAAAAGAATATCAATGTCCTCTAGTCTTTCCTATTTGTGTTAAAAACATTATTATGATATAGTGCTTTGTTCCCTCAAGTTATAGAAAACTAAAACATTCAAAATGTTTTACTGTTGTTATTTGAAATAATATGTAAAATTTTTTTAAGATAGTATCTTGCACATAGTTGTCCTTCAGCAAATGTTAGTCCCTTTCTGCTGCTTTATTGGGTTCTTTACACTGCTTCTTATCCACTGTATCTCATGAGTAATAATAACCCCAGAGTATACATTTGATGATTTATGCTACGTTGACTCTTCAAACTATGCCTATTAGAACCAAAGAGAAGAGAAAAATTTGATGATTTCCCTCCATGTTAGAAATGACAATATAGTAAGTATAAATAGTATTTATTTGGCTGAAGTGGGATCCTTTGACTTTTCCCTTTGGAAGGACAGTAATCTGTGGAATTGATCCTGGGAGAAGACCTCTTACAGGCTTGGCTTAAAAGAAGGCTCTTGTGTTCAGTTTGACTGTTTTTATTAAAAGACAAAAGCTATGCATTCATTCCTAAATTTGAGATTCATTCCTAAATTTCTTACTAGAAAAGAAAATAAAAATTATATTCTAAGGAAAGCACTAGAGACTACTACATGTTGTTTTTAATGCATGTATACTGGTTGATCTTTAAACATTTTATTTTAGCTTTATTGAGGTATAACTAATATACAAAAAGCTGTACATTTTTAAAGAACACAATTTAAACAGTTTTGACATATGTGTATACCAGTGAAAGCATGAACACAATGAATTCATTAGCCCTAAAATTTTCTTCACATTTTGTACTCTTCCTCCACAACTGCCATCCCTAGGCAACCACTGAAATGCTCTCTGTCACTATAGCTTTGTTTACATTTTCATGAATTTTATGTAAGTGGTTTCACATAGTGTGTACTTTTCTCTCTGGCTTCTTTCACTCAACCTAATTATTTTGATATTTATCCACATTGTTGCATTTATTAATGGTTCATTCCTTGGTACTGCTGTGTTACATGGATATACCACAGATTGTTTATCCATTCAATTCTGATGAATTTTTGCCTTGGTTCTACTTTTCCCTATTACAAATAAAGCTGCTGTGAACATTCTTGTACAGCTATTTATGTGGACATAATGGCTTTCATTTTGAAGGTAGTACCTAGGAATAGAATTGCTGGGGATATGGTAGATACATGTTTAACTTTTTTGGAAACTATGAAACTGTTTCTAAAATGGCTGCACCATTTTACATTTCTAACAGCCATATATGAAAATTCCAATTCCTTCACATCCTCATTAACACCTGTGTGGTTATTCCTTTTAATTTTAGTTGGCCTAGTGTGCATGTAGTAACATCTCTATTGTTTTTTTAATTTGCATTTCCCTAATGATGTTGAGCATCGTTTAATGTGTCTTTTAGCTATCTGTATATCTTCTTTGGTGATGTGTCTTTTCAAATTGTTTGCCTTGTTTGAAGTATTTTAAGTGGATGGTTTATCTTATTATTGAGTCACAAGACTTATATAAGACTCAATGCAAATCCTGTGTTGAGTATGTGCTTTGCAATATTTTCTTCCAGTTAATGACTTGCCTTCCATGTTTGTAACCATGTTTTTCAAAAAGCAGATACTTATTTTTTCTAGAGTCCTAATTTATTGACTTTTTCTTTTATAGTTTATGCTTTTTGTATCCCATTTTAAAAATCTTTCCTAAGCCCAAGATAAGTAATTATTTTCTCCTATGATTTCTTCTAGAAATTTCATAGTTTTAGCTCCTAGTTTTAGTCTGTGACCCATTTTGAGTTGATTTTTGTGAAAGGTAGAAGTAAGGATTGAGGTTCATTGTTTTTGCATATGGATACTTATTTTGGCACCATTTGTTGAAAAGGGTTATCTTGGGGCACCTGGGTGGCTCAGTGGGTTAAAGCCTCTGCCTTTGATCCCAGGGTCCTGGGATCGAGCCCCGCATCGGGCTCGCTGCTCAGCAGGAAGCCTGCTTCTCCCTCTCTCTCTGCCTATCTCTCTGCCTACTTGTGATCTCTTTCTGTCAAATAAATAAATCTTAAAGAAAAAAAAGAAAAGGGTTATCTTTTCTGTATTGAATTACCATCACACTATTATTGAAAACTAGTTGCCCATATATATGTGGCTCTACTTCCTGGATTCTGTTCTGTTCTGTTGATTTTGTGTGTTTATCTTTAGGCCAATACCACACTGTCTTGATAACTCTAACTATATCATGTGTCTTCAAATCATGTAGTGTGAATCCTTTTAGTTTGTTTTTTTGTTTTGTTTTGTTTTGTTTTTTTCAGAGTTGTTTTGGTTATTTCAGGTTTTATTTCCATATAAATTCTGTATGTTTTGGTTATCTTTTATAACTTTTCCCGTTACTATGCAACTTTATGTAGTATCCACAGAGTAGAGAGAAGAACAGGTTATAAAAATGTTAAGTAGTGGATTGTAGCAGATTATTTTTTATTATTTTGCAGAACTTGCAGCCCCTGAAAACATTGTTTTAATGGCAGTGCAAGACTAGCTGAAGAGAAATTTGAAATGTTTTGAAAAATGGGGGAAAGTTTCCCACAACATCCTAGGATTATAGATCCTATCTATTTGATTTCTTTTTAATACTTTATTTTTTATTGCTTTTATGTCATTTCAATACATATTCTTTCATCACAGGAAATTTAAAAATAAACAAAAATAACAGACCAATCAATTTATTACAAGTATATACTTTCCATTTCTCATTTTTGTACTAAGACATATTTGTATATGTAATGAAAGGTAGTATGGCATAATGGTAAGTGAAAGTTGATTGACTTTATATGTTTGGATTGTTTAGAATAGTGCTTGGCATGTGAATTCTTTTTTTTTTTTTTTTAAGATTTTATTTTTATTTATTTATTTGACAGAGAGACAGAAATCATAAGCAGGCAGAGAGGCAGGCAGAGGCACAGAGGGAAGCAGGCTCCCCACTGAACAAGGAGCCAGATGCGGGGCTCGATCCCAGGACCCTGAGATCATGACCTGAGCTGAAGGGAGAGGCTTTAACCTACTGAGCCACCCAGGCGCCCCTGGCATGTGAATTCTTAATAAGCATTAACTTTCTTTTAATAAATCCATACAAGTAAATTACTTTATATCTTATTTATTTAACAACATACCATAAACAGTGATTCGTGTTAGTAGATATATATCTACAACAATTTTAATGACATTAACTGGCCATACTAAGTGGATTACTGATGGTTGTGAAAAGACCACATATACAGACCTGCTGTATTCAATACAAACCATGTATTCCTCATTTATTAAATTGAGAATATGGAGGACTGTTGTTCAATACGGTAGCCACTGGCCACATGTGACTTTCTAAATTGAAATTAAATAAAATTTTATAAAATTAAAATTTATGTCTCTCATTTGCGCTAGCCTCATTTCAGTGTTCAGTAATCACCAGTGGTTACCAAATTACATAATGCAGACATAGAACATTATTGTCATCATAGTAAGTTCTACTGGACAGTGACAGGGTAGTACTTAAAGGAAGCATTGTGGCACTATAGAGAATAGAAGCTGAAGCAGTGTATGTGCATACATGTTTTTTTCTTTTGTTACAGGACGGGTATAGTTCCAGAATACAGAGGGTCCTGCCAAAAAGTCAACAAAACCAATCACTGCTAAGCAACTCCCCTGTCATAGAATTTAGGCTTACAGCCTCTGGGCTTCATTTTAAGGGAGTGTTTACATATGTCAAGCTTTCTTGATTCTGAACCAATTTTGATACAATTCTCAACTGTAAAGTTGAGACATATCTGTTTCCAGCTTCCCAGGGGTCCTGGAGAGCCCTCTTCTTTAAGTAATATACAACATTGTATGGATATTATATGGTTTATTTAACTCTTTCTTGGATGTTTATTTATAGTTTCCAGATGTCCTATTAGAAAAATCAAGGACTGTGCATGATTGGCTAGAAATCTGTACTAAAAAATAAAACATATATAATAGAAATAAAATAGCCCACTAAGTTTTGAAAAATTGGTGTCAATTTCATTTTGTCATTTCATAGTTTCTCTTTAAAAAATTAATTTGGTGTTCTCCTTTTTTATCATTATCTATAGTCATATTAGAAACCAGCCTGTCAGTCTCTGTCTCTTTATATTATATATATAGGCACTGAGATTACCATATTGCTGTTACTTATAATTTGCTCTGAAAAACTCAGCATAGTTTTGCAACTCACTAAAAATAATCATCATCTCTCCCCCATCTCCCTCTCTAACCCAATGGCTCTATTTGGTATGAAGACCTAAAAATATATATATATGTACATTTAAACTGCATGCTAATAAAACATGGAATAAAAAACTAAAAGGAAGTGAAAATGATGCACAATGTAGATTTTTATCAACACAAAAGATTTGTTTCAACTTCTGGGTTTTTTAAAGATCTAAACGTATGCCATGTATAACTTACATTCAAGATAAAATCACTTAGCTCACTAAAGTGCTGTGTACCTGCTTCGTAAATCAGTGGAGAATCCTAATCATTTGAAATCACTATTCACTAAGCTACTTCAGCATAGATACAATTTTTAAATCAGTTGAAAACCTAGTCTTAGTGATGAAATCTAAATATTCTGAGATATGGTTTTAGTTTAGAAATTACTGTGGCATTTATATTTCTTATAATGTTGCTTGTTTCCCCAGTTGTCTTCATTTGTTTGGTTTTGGGATTTGTTTTTAATAGTAATTATTTCAGAATAAGAATAAAAAACAACTATAATATTCTTTTATATTTTGAAGGTAATTCTTGACTGTTTAGGCTTAATTTTTCAAGTGACTGCACAAATATAATTAGTGTGTTTTTGGTGGCAGTAATGATTTTTTCAGTCATTTATTAACATCTCACTTTTTCTAGGGTTTTTTCCTATTTACATTTTCAATTTTGTGTAATTAAGCAACTAATAACCAAAATGATTTTTTTTTTTTTTCAAGATAAAGAGTGAGTGCAAGCGGAGAAGGGTAGGGGGAGAGGGAGAGAGAGAATCTCAAGCAGGGTCCATGCATAGCACAGAGTTCTACCTGGAGCTTGATCTCAAGACCTCAAGTTCATGACCTGAACCGAAATCAAGGGTTGGACGCTTAACCTCCTGAGTCACCCAGGTGCCCCCCAAATGAAAATTTTAAGCTTCCTTTTAGTTAGAATCTAAAAAATGAAAATAGAACCTGAACTGTGAAAGCAGCCAATTTTAAGAAGAATGATTAGTTTAAAAAGCTTTAACCCTGTGCTTAAGCATAATGGAATTAGAAAGCTACCACTTTTAAAATCCCCGATGCAATGTAAATATTATTTATCAGGACAACCATTTCCAGAATTTGAACACATGCCATTAAGAAGTAATGAGAGTTCTATTTTGAAGAGTGTCTCATTACTTTATTAGTAAGTAAGCTATAAATTACTTTGGAGCATCATGGAATTCATAGTGTTGTTGATTATTTTTACTTTTGCAAGGTTTAATAGCTACTCATAAAATATTTTAAAATCCTTTGAGTAAAAAAGTCCTCTGTTTTTTATATACACACACACACACACATATATTTTTCTGTTTTTAACTGTTTTGTTCTTCTTAATATAGTTGGATTGGAGGGGGTTGTGAGAGAATTGTAATTTTTGATGTATAAAAATCTGTTTTGTGAGTGCAAATTATGTAGTGAGACTCTTTTCCTAGAGTATAATTTAAAAGCACTGAGCAACCTAATTATCTTTGCCTTTACTAAAAAAAAAAAAAAAAAATAGAATAACACTTTGCCTTTTCCAAGAGTATTACTTTGCAAAAAAATAGCTTGTGTCATTGTATTAGTGAAGAGAAGAGTAGGGTCCTATTCTATTAATGGTTTCTATTTTTCTTTTTGTCTGTTTTATATCAACATTTAGTACTTTTTTTTCCCTATTATGGGATTATTTTATATTCCTATGGACATTATGTAAAAACAGTAAAGTATTACAAAATTCATTTTTAAATTACTTCAAGAGCCCTGCTTGCAAAGTTTATCATGCTAACTTATCTAAATACAGACCAAAAACCAATGAAAAACTTAGTGTTTTCTTCCTTCTAAAGTAAAATAGAACAATGTCTACTATTATAAAATAATGCAATGCATAGCGTGCTTAAAAGCAGTCTAGTTTCCCTATAAACAAGGAAGTAAAAATAAATATCCAATATTTCTAATGCTCATTCTAAGTCTTCTTGTTACATATTAAATTTCAGAAAAATCCTGCCCACCAGTAAGTTATAAGATGGGAATTTGCTAACCACAAACATTAGATCATTTTGAAAAATCACTTTTATCTTCTTCAGAAATATGACATGTCAAATATCAAAATAGAGTAAGTTATCTGTAGTCTTTTATAATTGCAGATCCCTCAAAGTGGGTGTTTTTCTTTAATTTTCAAAGGCTATCTAGGCTATTTTGATATCTGCAAAATATTTAAAACTTTTGAAAAACTAATAACTGTTAATAAATAAAGGCCTCAGATTCTAGTATTCCTTTATATATATATACGCATACATATATATATATATATATATATATATATATTTTTTTTTTTTTTACCTCCAGTTGTCCTACAACTATTGAGGTAAATCTGTAAAAAAGTAGTTTGTCGCATAAGTGACAGTGTTGGCATTTAATGACCTAGAAAAGATGAAGACGCTAAACAACTCTAATTTTCTTCTATTATATTAACAAGTTTGAAAAATTTTCTCAGGGGGTAGCTTGCAGCTATTTTGAGTATTTCTTTCTTTTTTTTTATTTTAAAGATTTTATTTATTTATTTGACAGACAGAGATCACAAGGAGGCAGAGAGGGAGGGGGAAGCAGGCTCCCTGCTGAGCAGAGAGCCCGATGCGGGGCTCGATCCCAGGACCCTGGGATCTCGATCCCAGGACCCTGACCTGAGCCGAAGGCAGAGGCTTTAACCCACTGAGCCACTCAGGCGCCCCTTGTGTATTTCTTAATATTTCATTTGTGATTATTTCATACTGAACCAGAATGATAGCAGAAAGATGTAAAATATCTGACACGTGGGGAATTTTCTGCAGTATATGTTTATACGTTACTTTTCCTTGGAAAAAATAATACGTAAATATGGTCTATATTTAAATATAAAGTGAATATAGTCAGTCCAACACCAATTCCTATTAATTACTGATTTTATCTCCTATGTTTTTCTCACATTCATCCATATCCTTTCCATCTTCACTAATCCATCCTCTCTGGGCTTCTGTCGTCTCTCACCTTGATGACTTCTGTAGTATTGTAACATCCAATCTGCTCCATCCTATTCTTCCCCCTTAGGTAGCCAGAAATTCAGCCTGGTTAGTTTTACTCTTTCCCATTTCATTTTCATACTCTGTCTGTGAAAAACAACGACAATCCAAAATGAATGAATGGAATGAATGATTGGATGGGTGGACGGGAAGAAGAGGAGAAGAGAGGAAAAAAGGAAAAGAAAGCCATTTACAGTGTGAAGAGAATACACCTCCTAGAAGGGGCTGAAAGGCTGTACATAGTCTGTCCCTGCCCATCTCATTTCCACCAAACTCTAGTGCTCCCATCCTCTTTGCTCTAGCCATGCACACTGCCTATCTTCACTCTTTCATCCACGTTTCCCCTATCTGTTCTGTGTATATGCTTCACTTCTGCCTGTAACTGTCTTTTTTCTCCTTCAACTAATTAATGCCTTTTCATCTTTAAGACATTAAATCAAATTCTGCTTTCTTAATAACGCCTTTTCTGATTTCTCTGGTTAGGTCAAATTTTCCTATTATGATTTGTTGCATCACTGGATGGTATCTAAGTAGTAAGTTATCCTTAATAGCTTATCAGAAGTAAAATTTTGTATCTTACAGTTTAATTGTATAATGCCTATTGCCACTCCACCCGCATTACAATGTAAGCCTTACCAGATCCAGGGTGTTATCTGTCTGCCTTTATCTTTCCTCACCATTAGCATAGTGTCTGCTATATTACAGTGAGGAACAAGAGGGTGATGCTGATGGTATTAGAAAAACTAATTGATCCCTATTATATATCAGGCATTATTCTAAGTATTTTATGTGAATTATGTGTTTCATTTTCATTATACCCCCCAATATATAGGTACTGTTATTCATTTTATTATGGAGGAAACTAAGATTGTGGTAACATATACACAATAAATATTTGCTAAGTACATCACTGAATGATATTGAATGTGTTCTCATTACACATTCACAGTGTATCAGAGTTAATGTATTTATAAATGAGACATGCCCATAAGGATACTTAGATTTAGAAGTATCGATAAATTGTGTTTATAGAAATAAAGGTTTCAGTCCATTAATAGGAATACCTACTCTTCTTACTTGCTTTGGAGGAAACTAAGTTAAAAAAAAACCTTAGCTATTGCCTTATGAGACAGAAGGAAGAGAAATGCTGGCCTGCTTTCTTGGTAAAGGCCTGAGGTGGCCTTGGTGGAGTTGGGGTGGGAGGACAGGAAAGAATTATAAAAATCTCTGAGTCCTGCTTACAGGATGTTCAAATTATATTCATTCCTCTTTGAGTGGTACTCTGAGATACAATTCTGCTCTTCCCAAAAAGACAAAAATCCAGCCACTTAGTTTAAGTTAATCCAAGAAGAGCCATTAAGATCTCATCTTTTCTTTACAACATTCATTTAAGATAAATAACATGTGGCTACTGCAATTTTCATCCCCCAAGACATAGGGTAAGCTAGTGTCTTCTTTGTCCAGGATTCAGTAAATGGGTCTCCTCCCTTGAATAAGCTTTTAAATTTTTCTGTTTAGTAAATGTCCAAGAACAGATTAGAGAGGAGAGTATTCCTTTGCCTAATTCACAAAATCTGTATGTGACAGTATATTAAACATAACTTTTTAAACCCAATGATCTATATAGAACATAAATTATATAAATCCTACTATTAAATATAGAAATATTTGTTTTTTTTATTAGTCAAGAAGAGTTACCACTAGTGTTAGGAGATTAATAATTACCTGCAAAAAACTATAATTCATCAACATTTCTTGAGTATGTACCATGTACCAGACCGCTTAAGCAAGCAGTATAGTGTAATAAATGCTGAAATAGAAAATATGGGCACAGTGATGCCAGAGAAGCTTATGAAAGGGAAATATTAGTAGGGTATTTTAGTTTAAGAAAAGCCTCCTAAACATTTCACCTCAAGACCTGGAGAATGTAGAGTTTGTGTGTGTGTATTTTCTTTTAACATAAGAAAAATAGAATCATACTTTATGTATACATTTGTGTGTATCTTTGCATAAAATGCATAATATTTGGGGCTTTCTCACTTAATATCAGTATGCATAGATCTACATTATTGCCTTCTAAGAAAACTTCATAAATGTCTATTCATGTGTTCAGGCCTTTTTTCGAATTCTGGAAGTGAGATTGCTGAACCTAGGATTTGTGCATTTTAAATTTTGAAAGATTTTGCCAAATTACCTCCAAAATGACAACACTAGTTATATAGTATCTCTATTAAAAGTTTAAGTTGTGCAATTTGATGATATAAACACTAAATACAAGAAGAGACAATTCCTATGAGGGGAAAATACACAATCGCAAAAAAAAATAAGATATTAAGCATCATTAACAAATAAATACTAATCAAGATACAGAACTGTGTCTCCATGATGAATTAGTGAAGGTAATGAAAATATCCCATAGAGGCAAAACTACAGTGTAACTTCAGCTCCCAACCATTGCTGTTAGTGTAATGAAACCATTGTGGCTAGTGCTGTGCCTAAAAGAAATCTGGATAGTTTGGTGAAAACAGTTTAGTTAACCAAAGAGAGAATTGCTGCTGGAGTCCTGAGGTCCTGGATACTTGGCAGATTTAGCCATTTTTTTTTTTTTTTTATTACTCAAGGTGCAATACCAGAATCACTTGGGGAGCAGTTTCCTACTATACATGCTGGTATCCGTTTTGGTAAGAGTCATCCAGACAGGTGTTAGGTGATGGCTTATTGTGGTTTTGATTTGCCTTTCTTTTTTTTTTTTTTAATTTAAAGATTTTATTTATTTATTTATTTGACAGACAGAGATCACAAGTAGGCAGAGAGGCAGGCAGAGAGAGAGGGGGAAGCAGGCTCCCCGCCTGAGCAGGGAGCCTGATGCGGGGCTCGATCCCATGACCCTGGGATCATGACCTTAGCTGAAGGCAGAGGCCTTAACTCACTGAGCCACCCAGGTGCCCCTTGATTTGCCTTTCTGTGGTTAATGATGTTGAGCACGTTTGCTTATACAGTGGGCCAGGGTTCACAGAAGCCTGCTGCTGGCCTGTGGCATGGATGCTTCCTGGGGCTGTGGGAATTGCCGTGGGCTGCCAGACCAGTGGGTGCTGGGGTATACCAGGGGCCTAGGTTTGCAGGAGCCAGCAGGGAGTACCTAAAGGCCTTGGGAGTTGGCCTGGTGCTGGAGAAGGGGGGCCTGTGATAAAAAGGGACATCTGTTTACTTTCTTTCTCCAATGGGGGAAGGTATCTGTCTCTCTGCCCTGAGCTGCCTGGGCTTATAGGTGAGGTGATAGGGGATCCCGTGAATCTATCTTTCCTACTCTCTTTAGTACATATTTTCTTATTTCTGCACTTCACCCGCGTGCTGGAATCCTTTACCTGGAATCCTTAGCTCTTGTGAAGTTATTTTCATGCACAGGTAGTTCAAATTGGTGTTTCTGGGGGAGGGGACAAACACTACAAGTTCCGATGCTACCATTTTGCTGATACCACTCTCAGTTTTTCTTTTTCAGATGGGTGTCAGATAGGCTTACAGTAAGGTTTTGTGCTTCATCACAGATACTGTATTTGCTTGGGGCATATTTGTTTTTCTCCTTTAACACTTTTCTAAGCCTCTACTTTAGTGTTTGTGGATTTCTGTTTAAGGCACTTCAAAGCTAGTAACAAGTAACTGTTGTTTGGTCTTTCTTGTTTTGTTTTGGTGCTCTTTGTAAGATTATAAGAAATGAAGGAAAAATGCAGAAAAATGTATACTTTCATTTGGATCTGCTCCGTAGTCTTATTGGCTCTGTGTGTGTAGTTTTGCCCTGAGTTGTGGGCAGAGGCAGCATCAGTTGGTTCAGCAGGGTCAGCTGCCCACTCATTGACCATTTCATTTTGTAACATGTAAGAAAGAGTTTGAGCCCCATTTCATTTCTTCTTTGCTGTGTTTCTCCTTATTGTATAAGCTTCTAAACTTCTTGCCTTTATCTTTGTATTCCTAAACACAGACACCTGTCTGTAGACATTGAGTTTTTTATAGGCTTCCACAGAGAAGCTCTCCCTTGGATAACCATAAGTTGTGATTAAATAGAACACATGTCCTGCCTTTGTTCTTTTTCTAAATAATATAGAAAGGATTTAAGTGATAGAAGTAGGTATACAATAGGGACAGGTAATTTTCTTAATTACAGTAGTTTTCAGCAGCTAAGGTTTTGCCATAATTTGTTGATGTTAGAATTCTATCTTCATCTGTCTCTCCTGTCCAGTGGTAGACCGCAAACAAACTTTTGATTAATTGTTCTTGAATTGGCAAAATCTCCAAGTAGTGAATGTATGGTATTAGTTCAGAAAGTTAAAATTGGTAATTTGAATTACTTCAGAATTACTACAGAATACATTTTTTTATCTCATCGCATTGAGGTCTTAGTAGTTTGGCATTGTAATTTATGACATTTTAAAGTGTTCTAGTAAGAAATTGATCCTCAAATTGAGCTTTGCACATGTGTAGGAAAGAGAAAGAAGAAAAAAATAACTATAGCAAACCGAGGAAACCTATACTCTATGAGTCATACTCCAACTGTACAGAATAAAACTTACCACAGGACAAGTTTCTACCACAAATTATTCACATGTAAAAAATCTGTCTTTATGAGTAAACTGAAGAGGAATCATTGCAAATTGTTTCAGACCCTTGTTCTATGAGACTTTAATGGAATGAAATACTGTGGTATTATGGAAAAGCACTTATTTTTTTTAATTTTTTATTATGTTCAGTTAGCCACTGTATAGCACATCATTAGTTTTTGATGTAGTGCTCAATGATTCATTAGTTGCATATAACACCCAGTGCTCATCATTAATGCCCTCCTCTATACCCATCACGTGGCGACGCCATCCCCCCACCGTCCTCCCCTCTGAAACCCCGTTTGTTTCTTGGAGTTCATAGTCTCTCATGATTCATCTCCCTCTCTGATGTCTTCCCCTTCAGTTTTCCCTCCTTTCCCCTGTGGTCTTCCACACTATTCTTATGTTCCATATATAAGTAAAGCCATATGATAGTTGTCTTTCTCTGCTTGACTTATTTCACTTAGCATAATCCCCTCCAGTTCCATCCATGTCCATGCAAATGGTGGGTATTCATCCTTTCTGATGGCTGAATAATATTACATTTTTATATGAACCACATTTTCTTTATCCGTTCATCTGTTGAAGGGCATCTCCAGGGTTTGGCTATTGTGGACATTGCTGCTATGAACATTGAGGTGCATGTACCCCTTCTTTTCACTACATCTGTATGTTTGGGATAAATACATACTGGTTTACTTGCTGGATTGTAAGGTAGCTTTATTTTTTTTTTTAACATCTTAAAGAACCTCCATACTATTTTCCAGAGTGGCTATACTAGCTTGCATTGCCACCAACAGTATAAGAGGGTTCCCCTTTCTCCACATCCTCTACAACATTTGTTGTTTCCTGTTTTGTTAATTTTTGCCATTCTGACTGGTGTAAAGTGGTATCTCATTGTGGTTTTGATTTTTATTTCCCTGATGGCTAGTGATGTTGAACATTTTTTCATGTGTCTGTTAACCATTTGTATGTCTCCTTTGAAGAAGTATCTGTTCATGTGTTCTGCCTGTTTTTTGACTGGATTATTGTTTTTTGAGTGTTGAGTTTGAGAAATTCTTCATAGATCTTGGATACAAGCCCTTTATCTGTAATGTCATTTGCAAATACCTTCTCCCATTCTGTGGTTTGCCTCTTAGTTTTGTTGACTGTTTCCTTTGTTGTACAGAAGTTTTTTATCTTGATGAAGTCCCAAAAGTTCATTTTTGCTTTTGTTTCCTTTGCCTTTGGAGACATGTCTTGAAAGAAGTTGCTGTGGCTAATGTTGAAGAGGTTACTGCTTATGTTCTCCTCTATGATTTTGATGAATTCCTGTCTCACACTGAAGTCTTTCATCAATTTTCAGTTTATCTTTGTGTATGGTGTAAGAGAACAGTCCAATTTCATTCTTCTGTATGTAGCTGTCAATATTCTCAGCACCGATTATTGAAGAGACTTTCTTCGTTCCATTGGATATTTTTTCCTCATTTGTGAAATACTAGTTGACCATAGAGTTGAGGGTCCATTTCTGGAGTCTCTTTTCTGTTCTGCTGGTCTATGTGTCTGTTTTTGTGCCAATACCATCCTGTCTTGGTGATCACAGCTTTGTAATATAGCTTGGAGTTAGGCAACATGATGCCTGCAGCTTTGTTTTTCTTTTTCAACATTTCCTTGGTGATTTGGCATCTTTTCTGGTTCCATACAAATTTTAGGATTGTTTATTCCAGGTCCTTAAAAAATGCCAGTGGTATTTAAATAAGGATGGCATTGAAAGTGTAGATTGCTCTGGGCAGAATAGACATTTTAACAATGTTTATTCTGCCAATCCATGAGCATGGACTGCTTTTCCATCTTTTTGTGTCTTCCTCAATTTCTTTCATAAGTGTTCTGTAGTTTCTGGACAATAGATCCTTTACCTCTTTGGTTAGGTTTATTCCTAGGTATCTTACAATTTTTGGTGCTATTGTAAATGGAATCTATTCCTTAATTTCTCTTTCTAGTTACATTGTTAGTGTATAGAAAAACAGCTGATTTCTGTGCATTGATTTTGTATCCTGCCACATTGCTGAATTGTTCTATGAGTTCTAGTAATTTCGGGGTGGAGTCTTTTGGGTTTTCCACATAAAAGTATCATGGCACCTGTGGAGAGAGAGAGCTTGACTTCTTTTTTGCAAATCTGAATTCCTTTTATTTCTTTTTGTTGTCTGATTGCTGAAGTTAGGACTTCCAGTACTGTGTTGAACAATAGTGGTGAGAGTGGGCATCCCTGTCATGTTCCTGACCTTAAGGAAAACCTCTCAGCTTTACCCCATTGAGAATGATATTCACTGTGGGCTTTTCATAGATGGGTTTTTTTTTTTAAAGATTTTATTTATTTATTTGACAGACAGAGATCACAAGTAGGCAAAGAGGCAGGCAGAGAGAGGAGGAGGAATCAGGCTCCCTGCTGAGCAGAGAGCCCGATGCAGGGCTCGATCCCAGGACCCTGGGCTCATGACCTGAGCAGAAGGCAGAGGCTTTAACCCACTGAGCCACCCAGGCACCCCATCATAGATGGTTTTTATGATATTGAGGAATGTTCCCTTTATCCCTACACTCTGAAGAATTTTAATCAGGAAATGATGTTTTATTTTGTCAAATGCTTTTTCTGAATCAATTTAGAGGATCATATGGATCTTATCTTTTATTAATGTGCTCTATCATGTTGATTGATTTTGAATGTTGAATCACCATTGCATCCCAGGAATAAGTCCCACTTGGTCATGGTGAATAATCCTTCTAATGTACTGTTGGAGCCTATTGGCCAGGACCTTGTTGAATATTTTGGCATCCATGTTCATCAGGGGTGTTGGTCTGTAATTCTCCTTTTTGATGGGGTCTTTGCCTGGTTTGGGAATCAGGGTATCGCTGGCTTCATAGAACAAGTTTGGAAGTTTTCCTTCTGTTTCTAATTTTTAAAAGAGCTTCAGTAGAATAGGTATGATTTCTTCTTTAAATGTTTGGTAGAGGGGTGCCTGGGTGGCTCAGTGGGTTAGAGCCTCTGCCTTCGGCTCAGGTCATGATCCCAGGGTCCTGGGATCGAGCCCCACATCGGGCTCTCTGGTCCGCGGAGAGCCTGCTTCCTCCTCTCTCTCCCTACCTGCCTCTCTGCCTGTTTGTGATCTCTGTCTGTCAAATAAATAAATAAAATCTTTTTAAAAAAATTATAAAAAAAAATAAATGTTTGGTAGAATTCCCCTGGGAAGCCGTCTGGCCCTGGACTCTTGTTTTTGGGGGAGGTTTTTGATTACTGCTTCAATTTCATTACTGGTTATTGGTCTATTCAGACTGTTTATTTCTTCCTATTTCAGTCTGAGTAGTTTATAAATTTCCAGGAAGGCATCCACTTCTTCTAGATTGCTTAATTTGTTGACATAGAGTTGCTGGTAATAATTTCTAATAATTGTTTCTATTTCCTTAGTGTTAGTCATGAACTCTCCCCTTTCATTCATGATTTTATTAATTTGGGTCCTTTCTCTTTTCTTTTGGGTAAGTCTGTCCAGAGGTTTATCAATCTTATTAATTCTTTTCAAAAAACTAGCTTCTAATTTCGTTGATTTGTTCTACTTTTTTTTTTTTATTTCTATTTCATTCATTTGTGCTCTAATCTTTATTATATCTCTTCTCCTGCTTGGTTTAGGTTTTATTTGCTGTTCTTTCTCCAGCTCCTTTAGTTGTAAGATTAGCTTGTGCATTTGGGATTTTTCTAATTATATGAGAGAGGCTTGGATGTCTGTGTATTTCCCTCTTAGGACCACCTTTGCAGTATCCCATAGGTTTGGGATCGATGTGTTTTCATTCTCACTAGTTTCCATGAATTTGTTTAAGTTCTTCTTTAATTTCCTGCTTGACCCATTAATTTTTTTTTAGCAAAATTTTCTTTAACTTCCCAAGTGTTTACATTCCTTCCAAATTTTTTCTTGTGATTGAGTTCCAGTTTCAAGGCATTGTGGTCTGATAACATGCAAGGAATAATCTCAGTCTTTTGGTAGCAGTTGAGACCTGATCTGTGACCCAGTATGTGGTCTGTTCTGGAGAAAGTTTTGTGTGTACCCAAGAAGAATGAGCATTCTGTTGTCTTAGAGTGGAATGCTCTGTATATATCTGCAAAGTCCATCTGGTACAATGTGTCATTCAAAGCTCTTGTTTCTTTGTTAATCTTCTGCTTAGATGATCTGTCCATTGCTGAAGAGAGTTAAGATCTCCTGCCATTAATGTATTATTATCAATATGATTATTTTGGTTAACTGCCAGTTTATGTAGTTGGCTGCTCCCATGTTGGTGGCATAGATATTTATAATTGTTAGATTTTCTTGTTGGATAGACCCTTTAAGTATGATATAGTTGGACAAGCACTTAGAGATTAGAGCAAGATCTTTATGATTTGTATGCACAATATAAACAATTTCTGTATTTTTCTATATTATGTGTAATTAGTTATGTTTTAGGGTAACCAGGCATTGTATCCTTTTAGGCTGATTCTGATGAGGGTAGACTTCAGTATGAATGTCCTGAGATTGTTGGAAAGTGTTTTAAAGTGTTTTCAACGAAAAGAACTGGAAAGAGAATTATACTACAGCTGTAAACATGTGTAGTCTAGCAGGTATTTTAAATGTTTCTTCTTTATTCCCAGCACTTTATGCTCTGTTCCTTCAAAAATTTTCTAATTTCTTATTGAATTACCCTTTGTTTATTTAGTAAATGTTACCTATGAAATATTAACTGAAAATTGTGGGAGAATTTTTTTGCTAATTTGAGAATACCAAGATGCATTTTAGATTACATTCTTTATGCTTTAGCTTGATCATATCTTTACTTTCAACAAAGAATATGAGGTAAGAATACCTCTCTACTTGAAGATTTTCCAATTAATTTCTATATTTTATTTTATAATTAAAAGCTGTGGTCCTTGACATAAATAAATAAAACTAGATGCTTCAAAAGACTTTGTGCTTTACATGTGTGAGCAGGTACTCATGCATGTGAATTGATGGGAGGGAAGGAACATAAAAATGTAGGAAAGGAAATAGTTGGAACTAACTAATTTGTTGTAGTGTCCCCAGGGCAGGTGTAATTTGCAAGCTGTCAGATTCCATTATGGGGGCTGTTGCCATCAATCAGAGCTGACATTTGTATAGCAGAGGTTAGTATAAATGTAATTATATGTATCTTTATTGAATCTAAACCATGTGACATTTTAGCTTTATTCTTTAAATTAAAACATTCATGTAATCTATAAACTTGTTGGTTGAGTGGGTATATGATTATGTATTTTAAAAAGGAAGATAGAATTCCTAAATCCTACAAATGGTTGCCTGGTCTTCATCTATAACATTAGAATGTGATTTGTAACAATTACAGAATGACTGTTTTCATCAGAGAAGATGTATTAAGGAGGCATTCTTGAATATTGCTCTTTAGTTGAATTAAAAGAACACTTCCATTTTCAACTAAGTGTACTGTATTCATAAATTGTAAGACACATTTTATAAATTTACTTGACAGTGGAAACAGCCATAAAACAAGTAACAAAATGACAATAAATACATATCTATCAATAATTACTTTGAATGTAAATGGACTTAATGTTCCAATCAAAAGCCATAGGGTGCATTGATAAATAAGACCCATTTATTACTGTCTACAAGAGACTCATTTCACACTGAAAGACACTTGCAGATTGAAAGTAAGAGGATGCCTCCATCAGAAAAGATGAATACCCAACTTTTGTAGCAACATGGACAGGACTGGAAGAGATTATGCTGAGTGAAATAAGTCAAGCAGAGAGAGTCAATTATCATATGGTTTCACTTATTTGTGGAGCATAACAAATAACACGGAGGACATGGGGAGATGGAGAGGAGAAGGGAGTTGAGGGAAATTGGAAGGGGAGGTGAACCATGAGAGACTATGGACCCTGAAAAACAACCTGAGGGGTTTTGAAGGGGTAGGGGGTGGGAGGTTAGGGGAGCCAGGTGGTGGGTATTAAGGATGGCACATATTGCATGGAGCACTGGGTGTGGTGCAAAAACAATGAATACTGTTACACTGAAAAGAAATTAAAAAAAAAGAAAGTAAGAGGATGGAGAAACATTTATCATGCAAATGGATGTTGAAAGAAAGCTGGAATAGCAGTACTTATATTGGACAAAAGAGACTTTAAAACAAGACTGTAACAAAAGACAAAGAAGGACACTCCATAAGAATAAAAGGGACAATCTAACAAGAGGATATAACAATTGTAAATATTTATGCACCCAAAATGGGAGCACCCAAATACATAAAACAATAACAAGCATGAAATAATCAGTAGTAATACATAAAGGTAGAGGATTTTAACATCCCATTTGTATTAGTGGACAGATCAAGCAGAAAATGAACAAGGAAACAGTGGCTTTGAAAGACACACTAGACCGGATGAACTTAACATACATATTCAGAACATTCCATCCTAAAACAGCATTATATACATTCATCATGAAAGGATGCTCAGCATCACTCATCATCAGGGATGTGCAAATCACAACCACAATAAGAGATCAACTCATACCTGTCAGAATAGCTAAAATCAAGAAGCAAGTGTTGAAGAGGATGTTGACAAAGTAACCCTTGTGCACTGTTGGTGGGATTGAAAATTGGTGCAGCCACTGTGGGAAACAGTATGGAGGTTTCCTAAAACGTTCCTCAAAAAATTAAAAATAAAACTAACCTATTATCCCTTAATCAGGCTATTGGATATTTATCCCCAAAATGCCAAAACACTACTTCAAAGCAATACATGCACCCCTATGTTTAGTGTGGCATCATTTACAAAGTCAAACTATGGAAACAACCCAAGTGTCCATCAATAAATTAATGGATAAAGAGGAAGTGGTGTACATAATGGAATATATTCAATCTTAAAAAAGAATGAAATCTTGCCATTTGCAACAACATGAATAGAGCTAGAGAGTATAATGTTAAGTGAAGTGAGTCAGAGAAATACAAATACCATATGCTCTGATTCATCTGTAGAATTTAAAAAATAAAAAGCAAAGGGAAAAAAAAGGACAAAGAAACAAACCAAGAAACAGACTGTTAACTACAGAGAACAAACTGATGATTACTAGAGGGGACCTGGGTGGAAGAATGGATGAAACAGGTGATGGGGATTAAAGAGTACACTTACATGAAGAAAAGAAAAATTTCCTTGATAGTGTTTGTTTGTTTTTTTAACCTTCTTACTGACACAGTGATGGTGTAGCTTATAATAATGGCTCCTGAGATTTGATGAAATAATAGTAATACTATTATTAATCTATGGGATTTTAATGACTATATTTTGGTACTTTAGCATTCTGTTTTTTTAAAAAGTCATTTATGTAATTAGTGTAAACATTTTCCCCCATTTTATAATGTAAGTATAAAATTTCAAAATCAACTCTAAATTTTTTAAAGGCAAGAAAATATGCTTATATTTTTAAAATTTCTTGTATTAGTATTTTATTTTTATTGCTATAAAATTGGTTTATAACGTATTACTTTCAGGTGTGCAACATAATAATTTATTCTTTGTATACACGACGAAGTGATCACCACAATGAGCTTGTTTATCATTCATCACCATATACTGCACCACCTTCACCCATTTTACCCACCCCCAACCTCTTTCCTTCTGATAACCACTAATCTGTTCTCTGTATCGGTAATCTGTGTTTGGTCTTGTTTGTTCATTTGTTTCATTTTTTAGATTCCACATATAAGTGAAATCATATGGTACTTGTTGTTTTCTAATTTATTTCACTTAGCATAATATCCTCAGGGTCTATATATATTATTGCAAATAGTTTCCTTCTATATTTTGTGACTGTTATTCCATTGTGTGTGTACATCTTTCTCCATTCATCCATTGATGAACACTTAGGTTGCTTCTATATCTTGGCTATTGTAAATAATTTGAAATCAGGGACTATGATGCCTCCCACTTAGTATTTCTTTCTCAAGATTGCTTTGTCTATTCCGGGTCTTCTATGGTTTCATACATATTTTAGAATTTTTTGTTCTAGTTCTGTGAAAAATGCTGTTAGGATTTTGAAATGGATTACATCGAATCTGTAGATTTTTTTAAAAGATTTTATTTATTTATTTGACAGAGAGAGAGATCATAAGTAGGCAAAGAGGCAGGCAAAGAGAGAGGGGAAAGTAGGCTCCCTGCCAAGCAGAGAGCCCGATGGAGGCCTAGATCCTAGGACCCTGAGATCATGACCTGGGCCGAAGGCAGAGGCTTAACCCACTGAGTCACCCAGGTTCCCCGAATCTGTAGATTTCTTAACAATACTAATTCTTCCAATCCATGAACACGGAATATCTTACTAGTTATTAGGGTCTCCATCAATTTCTTTCATCAGTGTCTTCTAGTTTTCAGTATGTAGATTTTTCAGCTCCTTGGTTAAATTTATTCCCAGGTATTTTATTCATTTTGATGCAATTGTAAATGGGATTGTTTTCTTCATTTCTATTATAGTTTGTTATTAATTTATAGAAATAAAATACATTCCTATCTATTCATTTGGTATCCTGTAACTTTACTGAATTAATTTATTAGTTTTAACAGGGTTTTTTAGTTTTTTGGTGGAGTCATTAGGGTTTTCTATATATAGTATCATGTCGTCTGATACTGATATAGTGACAGTTTCACTACTTTCTTTCCAATTTGGATACCATAGAAATAGAGAGGATCATAAGAGACTGGTATGAATAATTATATATCAGTAAATTCGACAACCTAGAAAAAATGGATAAATTCCTAGAAACATACAATCTACTGACTCATGGAGAAAGAGAAAGGAAAAACAGACCAATACATCATATTAATAGAATGAAAGAGAAAAATCATACCATAATCTTATTAGATGCAGAAAAAAAGAATTTGACAAAATTCAGTGTCTTCACATTCCCTCATGCTCTTTGCAGCATTATCAACAGTAGCCAAGACATGGGAACAACCCAAGTGTCCCCCAGTGGATGAATGGATAAGGAAAATGTAGTGTATATGTACAATGGAATATTGATCAGCCATAGAAAGGAAGGAAACTCAAACTTTTCGACATGGATAGACCTTGAGGACATTATGCTAAGTGAAATAAGACAGAGAATGACCAATACTGTGTGTTCTAACTTAAATGTGGAATATAAAAAAGATGAACTTAAATAGTAGAGTGATGGTTGCCAAGGGCTGGAGGTTCAGGAAATGAGGAAATATTGGTCAAGGGATATAAACTGTAAGATGAATATGTTCTCAGGACCTAATGTAGAGCATGCTAATTGTAATTTGCAATGCTGTATTATTATTTAATAAACCTTAAATGTTATCACACACAGGTGATACACACACACACACACACACACACACACAGGTAGTTGTGTGAAGGGATGGGAGGGTTAATTGACCTTTTTATAGTAATCATTTTAAATTATATACCTGTATCAGATCATCACGTGCACCTTAAGTTTACATTTGTTGCATCTCAATATTTCAATAAAGCTGGAAAATAAAAGGAAGGAGAGATAAAGTGACTTCCCATAGGTCTTAGTGTTTTAAAAGGTGAAATAATAATAATATTAATATTAATATTAATGTTTAAGTGAGCTACCAGAGGAATTGGTTCTGCCAGGTCTCAGGTCATTTGGTATTTCTATCAAATGGATAAGCATTTTAAAACTAAAGACACCAAATTTTTGACACAATGGTTGTATATAACATCATGACTGTGCCATTTTCCCAGTGGACAAGATAAAGTTGGAACAGTTTCAAGTATTGATTTTTGTGTTTCTGAGGGAATAAGTACATGTATTGAGAGAAATTTAAGTTGACAGTAAAAATGTTGACGGTTAACCCAGGCCCCAATATAAGAGCAGATGGAAATGTCTTGCATGAGTTCCAATTCATTAAGCAAATGTGACACTTCATGTTCTAGACATTTTAAGTTCAGGGAATTGAAGTGATGAAATAGTAATATAAATGAAGCCTCTTCTCACTGTGCTGAAAGTAAAGTATAATAAAATGCTAAAATGGATTTTTAAGGTTTCCTCTGTATAGCTTTCCGATATCTGAAAAATTTGATTTACAATTTGTTGCCACATTGTCATCGCTGAAAGTTAGTTATAAGACAGTATAAGCATCATATTCTAAGTTCATGGTGTGGTAGGTAGCCAAGCTTTATTATTTAAAAGTGTACTCTCTGTCATTCCTAACATTCATAGACTTAATAAGCTAACTTATTTAAATTTTGATATTAAATATTCAGTATATGAGAATTATTGTTTTGAAAACAGATAGGCTTGTCTTCCAGGATTTTGAATAAAAAGGGTTGTTAATAAGTAATCCCTACATTTTGGATTATTCTAAATTTGTCATTATTCAAAGTAGAAGTTCAATTTAAATTTGTTCCAGGAGATTTTAATTCACAGTGAATGTTTTTACCCATTTTAGATCTCAAAATTTATTATACATCTGTTTATACTTAATTCCAGCAGCATATCTTTTCTGTAAAATTTGTTGTGATCTCAACATTGCCATTCAGCTTTAGCAACTTTGAACTAAGTAACTTTGGATATTTATAGTATTTTGTATCTTAGATATGAATTCCTTAATCCGATTCACTATAGTTTGTTAATTTCTCTTCAAGTACAGCTTCTAAATTTGATACAGTTCATTTCATAATGATAGCAGTGGTATCTCTAATAATGCAACAGATCATATTGGCATATATTTTGGATTTGTTAAGGAGTTTATATATAACTTGTACCAATCTAAAAAATAAAAATTAAAAAAAATCAAGGTAATTATTGTCCCCATAGGTGACTTAACCAGATGTGAAACAACAAAAATGTTGAGAGAACACTCTGACCCTCATCTCCGTGAACTCCTTTAAAGCACAGTTCAATTGTGATTATCATCGGTCTCTAATCCTGATCTACTGGCCATGAGAAACTGTAGTTTTGATTTATCTAGTATTCTTTGAATTATCCACATATTGGCTTGTTTCCTAATGTAGTATTACTATAGTAGAAGGTATTATTAAACTTGTCATCTTTTTCTCTGCAACAGGATGATTTTAGAGGAGACAAACAATTTAATATGTGAAAAGCAAAGAGAATTATCATTACAGTTTCATGTTAAATGGTCTGCTACTGTGAGGCTCACATAAATGCCTCGGGCTTAACCTCCTGCTCTACGCGCTCTGGAATCTCCAGTGACTCAGTCTTTGGGTTGCAATTGTGTGCCAGTTAGGCTGTATTGTATGTATTAGTTTTGGGTACAAAATAGTGATTATACTAGTTGATATTAAAGGGCAACTTTTTGAAAACTGTGTGTCCATAGTAAAGTTCCTTCACATTTGGGTAGGTATAAACAGGTGACCATTCCTGGAGTGGATTCTTGGTTTCCTTCTTATTGCCTTTTAACATTTGGTTCACTTCGTTGTCCCTTTTCAGATAAAGGCCATTATCATTGTATGCAGTTTAAAAGATAGAATCGTTTGTTTTGTTTCCTTTATTTTTTTTAACATTTTATTTACTCGAGACAGGGAGGGGCAGAGGGAGAGGGACCCTGCCTGGTAGAGAGCCCAAAGAAGGTTCAATCCCAGGACTCTGGGATTATGACCTGAGCCAACCAGGTACCCAGAATCATTTGGTTTTTTACATCATAAGACACTTTTCAAAAAAGCTTTGTATTTTGTACACTTCACTGTAATTTTTTGACAGACTATTATCATTGAGTTTTAAATAACTGCTTAATGTCACAACTTACATGAAGCTAAATGAAATGAAATATTACTCTTGAAATGACAGTATCTGCAGTGAATTACATATCATTCTGGGATATTTTAAACACTTTTTATTCTATCTGTATAAAGGTTGCCAATCAATTCTTTTTGAATGACACATTTGTAATTTATATAAACTATGTGACTTTTTCTCTTTTTTAATTTATCTTATCTTACAGATGCTTGTGACCACCCCAGAAAAATGGGATGTAGTGACAAGAAAGAGTGTCGGAGATGTAGCTCTTTCCCAAATTGTAAAGCTCCTTATTCTTGATGAAGTTCATTTGCTGCATGAAGATAGAGGACCAGTCTTAGAAAGCATAGTGGCACGTACTTTACGGCAGGTAAGTGGAAGTTATTTTTAAGCTTGTTTTGGAGGGATGTTTTTAAGCTTAAATATAGCATTCAAAAATATTAATATATATTATTCATGGGAATAAAGATAATTTTAGTATGGAGAAAACTTTTGGTATTTTATTTTCATATTGAAAGTATTCTTTCTGGGGGCACCTGGGTGGCTCAGTGGGTTAAAACCTCTGCCTTCAGCTCAGGTCATGATCTCAGGGTCCTGGGATCGAGCTCTCTGCTCAGCGGGGAGCCTGCCTTCCCTATCTCTCTCTGCCGACCTCTCTGCCTGCTTGTGATTTCTGTCAAACAAATAAAAATAAAATCTTTAAAAAAAATTAAAAAAAAAGAAAGTACTCTTTCTTCCTTCCTTACAAGTCTTATTGAAGTCTCTAAATATTAACCAAAGTAAATACAAGAAAACTTCTAAACCATTGTTGCAAAGCCAAGTGTAATATTGTCTAAGAAGTGTTAAAGATGTAACAGAACATGGGCAAATATTAGTGATTTCCTCCATTTCTCTCCCTACCTTCTACCCTCTGAAAAAATCTGAACATGATTTATAAATTTTCTGGTATACTAGATAAAATAAAATATAAATCACCGCATATGCATAATCTTAATCATTATTTTTTTTAAAAAGACATGTGTGCACAGTCTCTAGTTTTGGAGCTTTGTGCCTATGCATACAAACAAAGACTGGTAAATGATACCAGTGTATCATTATTTTCTACCAGCCCTTCTTTTCATTGAGTAAAAAGATAAAGTGTCTTAGAATGCCCATGAGTATTAAAAATGACGTTTGTTGTTAGATTGTACCTGTATAGAAAATAAGTGAAAACTAGTTTTATCATTTCTTTTATACTTCATATGCTAAACAGCTCTGATCCAGGTCTAGGTATGGGAATTTAATATAAAAAATGGAGTGCAAAATTTTAAGAAGTTAATATTGCATTTTAAAATGCCTTAAAATAGTGTGTTTTCATATGGTAAATCCACCATAAAATTCTAGATGGTTAATAATTTAGCTATATCAGGGATGCCTGGTTGGCTCAGTTGGATGAGCATCTGCCTTTGGCTCGGGTCACGTACCCAGGGTCCTGGGATGGAGTCCCGCATCACCCTCCCTGCTCAGTGGCCAGCAAGCTTCTCCCTCTGCCTCTGCCCCTCCCCCGGCTCCTGAGCATTTTCTCTGTCTCTTTCTCTGTCTCTCAAATAAATAAACAAAACATATTTTAAAAAATGTTTTATCACATTGACAATAGTGAAAAAGAATGTAATTTGAAAGCACCCGCTAAAATCAACTCTGTGGGGGCACCTGGGTGGCTCAGTCGGTTAAATGCCTGCCTTCTGCTCAGGTCATGATCCCAGGGTCCTGGGATCAAGCCCCGCATCAGGCTCTCTGCTCAGCAGGGAGCCTGCTTCTCCCTCTCCCTCTGTCTGCTGCTCTGCCTACTTGTGCTCTTCTATCTCTCTGTCAAATAAATAAAATCTTTGAAAACAATAAAATCAACCATGTGTTTTTACTTCTAGGGAGCTAATGTATGGAAATAATAGCACAAAATATAGATATAATAACACCAGTGTTCACTGTAGCTTTCTTGTTAATGCAAAATATGTATATGTTAAATATGTTAATATGTTAAATGTATGTAAACTAAATATATAAAATGTATTACAGGTTTGTTTATTATATATGTAATACAATTATAGAAATGTATATCTTAATATATGATACAGGAATATAGTATATTATATATAACATCTAAATATATAATATATATGATATATTTATCATACACAGTGATCTCTCTCATCACATAACGAAACTCCACTTCTATGGTTTAGCACTATTATGCTTATAAACTATTGATGGATTGCTCTTTGTTATCTGAAGAAAAACATTTAAATTCCTTATCTGGATATTAAAGACTATTGTGATCTATTTGTCTAACTTTAACTTCTACATATTCCTTAGCTGTAATAGGTTCCAGCCACACAAAACTATGCATTCCTTCTTCTCTATTTCCTTTCCAATACTATTGACTCTTTTCCAGAGATGAAATTCATCTCACTGGAGACAGAATGTGTTATCAGTTATGAGATTAAAGGTTATAAATACAGAATTACATATCTTCATCACTCCACACATTCATCTGTTGAGAACCTGATATCCTTTTGAATCTGCCAAATATCACTTCTTATTTTAAAATGTTTCCTAGTACAAAATTCAAAATGAATTACACCTTTTCTGGATTCCCTCTCTGCTCCTTTACACAGTTTTAGCCCTTTACTACTATTGTCCTTATAATTTCACAACTTGCTGTAATTAATCCTGTCTTCACTTGTATACTTTACTAGATTTTAATACACTTGATAGAAGGATGTATGTGATTCTTCTTATTTCTTAATATGCTATGACAAAGCTCATAATTGTGTATTCTCCCTCTCCCCCTGCCTGCAGCTCTGCCTACTTGTGCTCTCTCTCCATCTCTCTGTCAAATAAATAAATAAAATCTTTTAAAACATTTTTTTGTAGTTTTCAACAACTAATAATTTTTAGGTGGATGTGTATAGTTTATGGAACTTTGAGATTTGGTTTAACATAACGTTCCAAGTTAATCTCATTTAAAAGAAAGTAATTCACATATAGGCTATTATATAATTAGAGAATAATAGGATTATACTTTTAGATAAAAAATAGTGTAGTTTTAAATTGGATTTTTCACAGAAAAATACCTGGTGTTTGCAGAGTATCGTGTATTTGACATGGAAATACTCTAAAAATATGTTCAGTAACTTTTATGTTGTAAATAATTATTTTATTTTTTTTAAAGATTTTGTTTACTTATTTGAGAGAAATCACAAGTAGACATAGAGGCAGGCAGAGATAGAGAGGGGGAAGCAGGCTCCCTGCCGAGCAGAGAGCCCAATTCAGGGCTCGATTCCAGGACCTGGGATCATGACCTGAGCCAAAGGCAGAGGCTTTAACCCACTGAACCACCCAGGTGCCCCTGTAAATAATTATTTTAAAGCCAAAAATGAGGGATGCCTAGGTGGCTCAGTGGGTTAAGCCGCTGCCTTTGGCTCAGGTCATGATCTCAGGGTTCTGGGATCGAGCCCCACATCGGGCTTTCTGCTCAGCAAGGAGCCTGCTTCCCCCTCTCTCTGCCTGCTGCTCTGCCTACTTGTGATCTCTCTCTGTGTGTCAAATAAATAAATAAAATCTTAAAAAAAATAAAAAAATAAAGCCAAAAATTACTTTTATTTCCTTTCAAATCACCACCAGTACTACATAGAACTATTGTGTGTAATTAAAATCCTCATTCTAATCAGTATAAAAGATTCTCATCACAACATGTAAAGGAAATTTCTTAAGTAATAGGTGTATTCATTGTTTCCCCCATAGAGGGTTCTCTTGTTTTTAGTTGGATTTGTTTGGGATTTTGCTGATATTCCTAAGATTTTTTTAGTGAATGCAAATCTGTAGTCAGATGTATATTATACTCTAATTTTCATCTACCTCCATCATGTTTTAATCCTTTCTCCTTATGTTTTTGCAAATAGTCTCTGTATGTGTAGATCTCGGTCTTATTCATTGTATCTACATTGCCTAAAATTTAGGTCCTAAGCCAGTGTTGATAGATGGCTAATTCTGAAAGTATTCATATTACTCACATTGAAGTACTTCGCTTATACCCACTGAGTCTTTTAGACTGAGCTAACTTATCAACAGCTTTCTCAGAAACCTGCTATGAAGTTATTGATAGTAACCTCATAGAAGCATAATGATATATTTTAATCACTAAGTGAGTAGAATTTGGGGCCATTCCTTGGTTTTATCTTTCTAAGTATGTTACACTGTAATCAGAGAACGTGGCCTATATTTTTTTTTTCGATTTTGGAACTTATTGAGTTTTTTGTGACTTAATAATATATTTAATTGTTGCAAGTTCCCTATAGCTATTTAATGTAAATTCCCATGTGTATTTTTCATTATGGTGGGTAGAAAGTGTTCTTATGTGTCTATTAAATTAAGGTTGTGAATTATGACCCACAGAGTCAGACATGAGAGGATTCCTGACCTCTAAACTCAGCTCTGTCCACTCTTTCCTCTCATTCATCTGCTTTCTGTTCAGCTTATTACAGTCCTCCTTTGCACTTACTTTTTCTTCTGTTTGAAGGTTTTTATCCCCTGATCATCCCTCACATTTCTTTTTTTTTTAAGATTTTATTTATTTATTTGACAGATATCACAAGCAGGGAGAGAGGCAAGCAGAGAGAGAGGAGGAAGAAGGTCCCTCTGAGCAGAGAGCCTGACGTTGGGCTCGATCCCAGGACCCTGGAATCATGACCCAGGCCAAAGGCAGAGGCTTTAACCCACTGAGCCACCCAGGCACCCCGATCCCTCGTATTTCTTTAGCGATGCTTTTCTTCCTTATCCCACCTAAAGTGGGACCCCTCCCATGCTACTTTTTATGCTATTACCCTGTTTTGTTTCAGGGTACCTGATATTGCCTAATTTGTTTGTGAGTTTATGGTTGTTTCTCACTAAAATGTCAGCTCTTTGATTGTAAAGACCCTGTTATGTTTACTGCACACTGTTATGTTTATTGTTATTTCCTGGTCCATCCTTGCCCTCACTCCAAAATGCATTCAGGTATACAATTGAAATCTGTTGACCGACTAATGAAATGGCAAAATCTTCTCTGACCTTATTTAAAATGCTGTGCTTGCTCCTCTGTAAGGAGTATTTTGTTTGTTTGTTTGTTTACTCCCTTTTCTGAATATCTGTTGTTATAGATTTTATTATTGAATCCTTTCTAGTAATAATGAGCATCAAATTGGAACATACTTTGTCCCCTTCTTATTGTGAAAGCAGGTTTATAAAATCCTCACTAAAAATGAAAGAAAAGTGAATGAACAGTAATTTAACAAAATATGTTTTCCAAGGCTTATTGAGTTGTTTTCTGGTTAATATCACCTAAAGGTAAAACTTTCTGAATTATATTCAAAACTATATTTTGAAAATTCTCTTATCTTTTTTATTTTATTTTATTTTTTCATTTTCTTCTGTAAATTTAGGTAATTTATACATTTTTAAATAATTTTTACAAATCCACTGATTTGTAAGTTTAATGGAACAAATGGAACTGTTTCTTTAACCAGTCTGTAACTCTGCCAGACAAATGTTTATGTTGATTCAGTACTTGATAAACTCCGTTTAGGACTTTTTGCCAGGGAGATTGTTTTTATATCCAGACAAATACCTTTAATTTGAAAGGAAAGTTGGTTTACAAGTTGTAGTTCTGATTCTCTCACAGAAGTGGTAAGAATCTTCTAAGGAGCTGTACATATCTCATAGGTGATGTTTTGTTTACTCTTCAGATAGGCCCAGATATAACCTCTAAACTCATCTGTAAACTTACAGAAAGAGTTTGGAAGTTACAGGGCCACAATTTATCTTATACTTATAAGGAACATTTGTGTCGGGGAGTATACCCAGGCATTTGGATTTTTCCCAACCTATATGTGCATTGTATTACAGCACGCAAGGAGAAATCTGGCCTTGGGAATTGCTCACTTAGGTGCAGTAAACTGAAGATACCAGGATGATGCAAGCAGGTTTTGACCAAAGAAGAAACATAGGAAACTGAAGAAATAATTAAAATATTTACCCAAATGTTCTTCCATAAACCCCCTTATTTTACTTATGATAACGAGAGAATGACATATATTCCTAGATTTTAAAAAATAGTGATAAGGTTAAATCTTTTTATATGCATTCTTTCATTGGTCGATTAACTTGCCAAATTCATTCTAAGTCATGTGTACTTTTTCAAATCACATCAGAGGTTTTCAAACTTTTTTTCGGGTAAGAAACCAGTTTTCTCAATCAGACTTCTATTTAGAAGGGAAGTATACTGGGCACCTGGGTGGCTCAGTGGGTTAAGCCTCTGCCTTTGCCTCAGGTTATGATCCCAGGGTCCTGGGATTGAGCCCCACATCAGGCTCTCTGCTCAGCAAGGAGCCTGCCTCCCCCCGCCTCTCTCTCTGCCTGCCTCTCTGCCTACTTCTGACCTCCGTCTGTCAAATAAATAAATAAAATCTTTAAAAAAAAAGGGGGGGGAAGTATACTTGATGAATATATACTTGATGAATATGAAAGCAGAAGAGATACAAAAACACAGAAAGATTATTATAAGGACATGGGCTGCAGAACGCTACCTAGTATTTCTGCAGAACCCCTAGGTCTTAGGGATGAATGGTCCTTTACTCTATCATGGTAATGATATAAATTATTCCCCTTAGGAACATTTTGTATCCTAATTCAAAATGGGAAGTTTACATGTGATTAAAATGATTATTTCTTTTGGCAAATACTAACATCCTGTATTGCTAACATCGAGAACTTGAATAATATAATTAATATGGTAAAGTGATCAAACATGTAAAATTGCATATTCTATGAATAGGTAAATCTCAGGTCTCCATGCAACATTTTCTCAAAGCAGAAATTGAACAGATCAGAGCCTTTATAAAATACAATAGAAATTTAGAAATAACTTTTATATGATAAAATGATATATATACATCTATGTAGATGTATATGCACACATACATAAATACATACATACATACATACATGCATGCATGCATACATTCTACACTTTTATACCTGTTAAAATGAAGACTGAAAACTTAACCAACTGAAAGATTAATCTCCTGCCATTTAGAGGTCAGTAAGTGATCATGGAAGGAAAGAGAGAAGGAGAGAGGACAGCACTCTTATATACCCAGAATTATAATTCAGAGTAAGAATTATACTCTAAAATGAAACAGGAATAGAGGGACCATAAATAAGTTAATTATTAAATGTTAAATGTTAGTTTTAAATAGAATATTCTAACAAAAACAAATGGAAAAAATAATAAAGCTGAAAATATTAAATTAATTATGAAATAACACAATAAAATTTTTTTAAAAACTAAAACAGTTTTTTAAAGAACTAAGTAAAATAAAGAAACCTCACAAGTCTAATCACAAGTAGAAAACCAATGAATCAATAAAATTAGAAATGATAAAGACCTTTTACAGAATGTTTAGAAACTTAACAGGATGACAGTACTATAAACTATCATGAATTAGACCTGAAAACATAATTGAGAGAGAGAACTGGACATTGCTTTGTGCTTATGAGCAGCTAAATGGACAAACTCCTCTTTCACGGTCATTTCTGCATTTCTTTCTTTTTTTTTTATGTTCAGTTAGCTACTGTATAGCACATAATTAGTCCTGATGCAGTGTTCAGTGATCCATACCACCAGTTCTTTGTAAGTGCAGCACCTTAAACTCACCATCCTTTCTGGCCTCCCTCCCTGTCTGTTCTCTCGGATTAGAACCATTACTTGCACTCAGCATGCCTTCCCTGACTTAGCTGGGTTTAATCAGTGATCGCTCTCCATTATTCTCACAGTTATTAGAAAGTGCTGCTATTAATAGGACACATCATAATGTTTGTTGTCATTATTACACATAGACTCTAAGTTCCTGCTCTGTTGGCACTGTGCCTGCCGTTAATAGCTTAGCAGATAGTTGGTGAACAAATTAAATCTGTTACCAGCAGTGCTCAGAAACAAAATGAGAGTATTACACTACACCAATGAACACAAAATGTGGCTCAATACATTTTTTGAGTAGTTTGTAATTTTTTTAAAGTTTTGGCTGTTATTCCCTGCAATCAAACTTTCTGTTATGAATATAAAATTATTTTAACATAAGGTGTTTAATGATAATTTGTTAAGCCAACTTGAAAACTTTTCCTGTGTGATGATGGAATAATTAGTTGTATTTGTTTCTCAGAAATTCACCTGTTTTACTGATATGCTCAACTATATGTTGCTATGATATAGCAAAAGGAATACTATATAATAGGTGAAGAATTATGGACTAAGTAAGCAATCTATAATAGAGAAGGAAAATGCTGATTTTATAAAGGAGTCTTCAAGAATTTTTTTAAAAGGCCCATGGAGAAATACATGAGTGCCTGAGTCATTTAGGCATCTGACTTTTGATTTCTGCTCAGGTCATGATCTCCAGGTTGTGAGATGGAGCCTTGCATCGTGCTCCATGGTAGGCACGGAGCATGCTTAAGATTATCTCTCTCCCTTTGCCTCTGCCCCTCCTTACCTCTAAATTAAATAAATAATTAATTAATTAAAAATGAATTTTTTAATTGTCCCTGGAAATATTTTTTTTGAAGATTTTATTTATTTATCTGACAGAGAGATACAGTGAGAGAGGGAACACAAGCAGGGAAGTGGGAAAGGGAGAAGAAGGATTCCCACCGATCAGAGAGCCCAATGTGGGGCTCGATCCCAGGACCCTGGGATCATGACCTGAGCCAAAGGCAGATGCTTAACGACTAAGCCACCCAAGCACCCTGGAAATAATTTTTCATTGAATGTGTTGTAACAACATAGTTTCAAATGTTTCTGTCATGCAATTGTCATGCATTTTAAATTTGAACTTGTAAAACACTAGAAATATATTACCTTACTTATTTTGGACTTTTATGTGTTTAGTTTTTAGCACCTGAAATTATAAATTGGTAAAATTTAGACTAAATCCATGTATGTCACTTACCTTGTTATATTTTTAGAAAAAACAAAACAAAACAAAAAGCCATTTAACTAATAGGATTTTCCAGCTGAGAAAATTTACTAAAATTACATTTTTAATTAGAATATTCCTGATGCCAGATTTAGGCGAGTTTTCTTTCATTTTATTTGCCTTTTAGACTTTGTGTTGTGTTTAAACTATGTTTAGACTATGTGTTGGTTGTGGTGGGGGGAGTCCTGTTTTGTTGTAAATGTTTCATACTCTGTATTTATTACTTATTTCAAACTCTGTAGAAATCCAAATGGGTTGAATTTACATTAAGTATTAAATAATATAACCCATGTAGGTGGAATCCACACAGAGTATGATAAGGATTCTTGGGCTCTCTGCGACCTTACCCAACTACTTGGATGTTGCTACATTTTTACACGTTAATCCCTGTATTGGACTTTTCTACTTTGATGGCCGTTTTCGACCAGTTCCTCTTGGACAGACATTTCTGGGGGTTAAAAGTGCAAATAAGGTAAATATTTTTTTTAAATAATTTACTTTTCTAAAACTGTTTTTGTTGATGTATTGTTTAATGCTTATTTGGGATTTCTCCTAAAGACCTAATCTGTAGGATTACAAATTGAATGTTTTAGACAAAGTTAAGCACACTTCCTTAACTAGATGTAGTAGAAAAACTCCTTCCAAAAATTGCTTGTAGTTTGCATTGCTATCATCAATGTACATTTTGTATTCTTAGCTGATAATACAAGTTATGTATAAAGTTATATGTTTCAAAAAGTTATTTTGATATGATTAAAAGCTGTTATAAAATAATGAGACTCATTAAACCAGTAAGATACATTTTGATATGATATCCATCTAAATAGTACATTTTATACAATTGAAAAATAATTCCTAGTAGCAACTATTAATGGAGGTGTTCTATTTCACTTATAAATATTTTATAATTACCATAGTAACTATATATATATGTGGCATATTTTAAATTCTTTATAGTGCTTTTAAAAGTTTGTCTATAGTATTACTGTGTACCATTTACACTATTAGGGTGCTTATTTTAGACTTTGATAATATTGTGAAAGAATATTGTACTTTGCTCAAGATTTATGCATTTAATATTCTGTTTAATGACACTCTTTTTCTGTAGAAGAAATAGGTTTAAGAGAAGATTCATATGCCTTATGACCTCTTCATAAAAGAAAATAAGATGGAGTCATGTGTTAATATGTCAGCCTTGGTTTTTAATGTATTGCATTACTTGTCTAAAGAGAATTTTATTAGTAAAGTAGGGTCATTTTACCGTACACTATTACAAATAAAATACTCAGCTAGGCAATACCAGAAGTGACTGTCACTACAACAGTGTCTATGCTCCATCTACATTACATCAAAGTAAGGTTATCTATATAGCTGTAGGGAGCCATTTCAGACCTATGGACAAAAGGATAGCTCATGATATGATAATAGTTCTACTGTACATATTTTATCATTAATTGTTTCAAGTGCTTTTCAGTATCGCTTGTTTTTTTTCTTAATATATATTTGATTATTTAGTACATTTTAATGTACCATTAGGTCAGGTGTAGAGCTGGTTTTTTATAGCTTTAGATTGTTCTTTCAGCTTTATAAGTTAAATGATAGTAGGTGCTTATCACAGAAAGATACTATACAGAGAAGAAAAATTTTTCAGATGCTTTTCAACCATTCTAAACGTTTTTTCAATTCTGTCCTACAAAGTGGTAAATTACTTAAAGCTAATGAAATTCAAAGTATTTGCACCATAATATGTCAAAATTGTAATCATAAAAAGAATGGCATCTGGCGATTAAACCATCATAATTATTTTGAAAGTTTAGAAGTTTGACCATATTAGAAAGACACTTTTACATATCTAACATACTGTAAATAGTAAATTAATTATATGTACTAATTATAGATATAGATCTTTTTGTTGTGCTAAAAGGTATTATTTTTATACTCAGTGAAATATATAATTGGTAACCATTAAGCATTTCCCCAGGGTGTTGTTTAATATATTTACTAACCAGATATTAATTTGTCATCTTGTATAAAAGGAAATCCTTGTAGGTTTCTGAGAGTTTCATTCAGAAACACATGATGTGATTCAGTTATCATGGAAGGACATAGGAAGATTGTGTACCTGACACCTTTAATATGAAATAATGGCTTTGGCTGGCAATCAGACTGCACTGAAAAAATTATTGTGAGCAGAAGTTGTTTTTGAATCATCAATGGGGAGTAAATTATCTTCTGATTCTCTCATTTTACTTAGTCACCACAAATCATAAGAGGAACAGAATAATAAAAAACATTTGCTTTATTAAAGCAAATAATCCAAATCATAGTCATTTCAGATGTGTATGACATTTTCATCCCCTCCACACTCTTAACAAATGTTAAATAGGGAGATACTGGCTGGATTACATGCCTGCTCCTTTGGATTAACTATCTTACCTTTTTGGTTGGAAGTTTTCCTCATCAGGGAAAATGAGAAAAGGAAAATGAGACCCTTTCTTAACTCATGAATTTGATATTAAATTTTCATTTAATCTGAGAAATGTTTCTGTAGAAAAATATCTACCCCTCTCCATATATATTACAGAAACAGTATGTTTCCTTCGATTTCAGCTATATACCATGGCATTCTACTAGTAGTGTTCTGGTGATTTTGAGAATTCCAGAGGAAAGCTCTATAAGTTTACAGAATGAAATAGAAGAAAAACAGCCTGAAGAGTGGGCTTTCCTGGGGAAAGCAGAGAAAAGAACTTTAAAATTATTCTAAAATACCTACAACTAGTATATTATCCTTAAAATTGTCTTTAAAAAACTTGGCATGCTTAGAAAGTTAGTACTCTGAAAGTATTATATGAGATATTTTATTTGTACTTTTAAGCTATTTTGTGTTTATTTCTTATTAGGTTGTTACATGTTACATGTTACATGTTTATACTGCATTTGTTGCTTCTGCATTCTAGTTAATCTGAAAGGGAAAAAATGCCTTAAAATCTGCAGTTTTTTGGTAGTTAGAAAGTTTATAGCTGCTTCATTTTATATTATTTGTATTTTAAAAAACTTAAGGTACAACAATTGAATAATATGGACGAAGTATGCTATGAAAGTGTTTTGAAGCAAGTAAAGGCTGGACACCAGGTACAGTTACTTTCTTTTATCCTGTTTTTAGAGAATCTAAGTGCTTAAAATTATTAATTTTTATGCTCTTAAAATTTTTCTTGAATTCTGAGATAATGACTGAGTTTTTAGTTCTTAATAATTTTTTGGTTCAGTGGTTAGCCATGTAAGTCATAGAATATTAATAGATATCATCCCAATATTGATCAGTCATGCTATCTTGTTTGCCAATTTATTCAGTAGATAAGACAGAAAAGAATTTCATCTTTTACACTTCTGGGTTTTTTTTTTTTTAATCTTTTTAAAAAGCACCAATCTTCTTTCATGCCTCAAAAAGTTTAATTTATATTTTTACATAATGTAAAAATTTGAAATGTTGTATTATTCTTACTGTTTTCATGAAGTAGTATCAACTAAAATATATATAATAAAGTTTTTATATTGTCTTATTGTGCTTGGAAGTTAAGCAGTTTTACTTTTAAACTCCATTGTTCAAAATGCTCCAATCAAGACTGTTAAATAAAAAGTGGAATGATAATAATTGCTTACATAAAACTTATTCATTGCCCAATTGTATATGGGTCTTTGGATCATTTTATTTTATTATAGAATTTTTTTCTGTTATTAACCTTTTATGGCACATAAAATTAAATGCTTTCTGGTCCTTTGGTTTTTAAATTTGTTTAAAGAGCAGTGAAATCCTTTTTTTCCAGACTAAATCTTGTTTCAAGCCCCAGTATATAAACAAATCAAAGATGAATTAAACTTGAAAGCACGGAACACTGCCCACTGAGGATCTTTGATGCCTTGTGCCCCTTTAAGAAATAGTTTTAAATTCAGGTTTCTAACTAATCTCAAGAAAATGTCCTTAAGTTTAAGAATAACTTTTTAGGGAAGAGACATCATAATTAAATTATACAGTATTAGTGACTTACCTTTCCTAATGATTAGTAAATGTCTGAAACTACTAAAGTCATATTTATTTTCACTGAATTCTGTACCAGCCAATGAGGCAGGTACTATTGTCATCATCTGACAGATGAAGAAAATGAGGAGCTGTACAAAATAAAGTAACATGTTTCCATCATTTTACTAGTCCAGTTGTAGATTCAGTCCATGTGAGTATGGAGTCTCCACTAACTATTGTGTCATTATCACTTTCTGTACTTTTATTTTATATCAGTGTATTTTTTTGATCCTCATTAGGAAACTGCTTTATGAATTGCATTATTTATTATGTACAAATAAAGAAATGGTAAAGGCCAATATTCTCTCTTTAATCAAAAATATTACCAAACTCCAACTACTAATTCTTAGTCAGGAGCCAGGACACTTTTTGTAAAAGGCCACAAGGTAAGTAATTTAGGCTTTTCGGTCTTTATGTTTTTTGTTGTAGCTACTCAGTTGTGCTATTGTAGCATGAAAGCAGCTAGGGAGAATATATGAACAATTGGGCACAGCTGTGTTTAAATAAAACTTTATTTACAAAAACAAGCAGCAACTGCATGTGGCTTGTTTGCCAACCTTTGTTCTAGATTGCCTCACAAGATTTATTTGTAGTGAATGTCTGATGATCCTAAAATGTTATCTAGGGAAACTTTTGACAGCATTTCAGTGAAAATCCTAAAAGAAAGAAATATCCTGTATAGCCACCAATATGTGTGCCTTCTTTGTAAAAGAACAGGACAAATTTATACTACAGAAAATTTAAGCTATATTATTAGCTAAGGAATATAGCTGTGGAATCCATAACATCCATTTGTATACACTATATTAAAAATATTAAATAAATATTTAAATGTTTTCTCCATTAAATTAAAAAAAATAGTTACTCTTTTTTTAGAGCAGTTTTGGGTTCACAGCAAAATTGAGTGGAAAGTAGAGAGCGTTCTCATACAATGCCTGCCCCCACATATGCACAGCTTCCCCCAACTGTCAACATTCTGCACAAGAGTGGTACATTTATTTCAATCAGTGAACCTGTATTGACATGTCAGTATCACCTATAGTGTCCATAGTTTACCTTAGGGTTCACTCTTGATGTGCATTCCATAGGTTTGGACAAATGTATAATGACATGCTTCCACCATTATAGTGTCATACAGAATAATTTCATTGCCCTAAAAATCCTCTGTGTTCAGCCTGTTCATCATTCCTTCCCATTTACTGCTGGAAACCATTGACCTTTTAAGTCTTTTTAATCTTTCTGTAGTTTTGCCTTTTCTAGAATATCATACAGTTTGTAGCCTTTTTAGATTGACTTTTTTCACAATATCTACTTGAGGTTTTTTCATGACTTCATAACTTACTTTTTTAGCACTGAATAATACTCCACTGTCTGGATATACTATTATTTATTTACATACTGAATGATACCTTGATTGCTGCCAAGTTTTGGCACTTATGAATAATGCTGCTGTAAATGTCTGTGTCCAGGTTTTGTGTCAACTTAGGTTTATGGCTTCTTTGGATAAATAACAAGGAGTGTGGTTGATGGATCATATGGTGAGAGTATGTTGAGTTTTATAAGAAACTGCCATACTATCTTCCAAACTTGTATAGCATTTGGCATCTCCACCATCAATTAATAAGAATTCCTGTTGCTCTATAGCCTCACTAGCATTTGGTGATATCAGTATTTTGGCCATCTGAGAGGTGTGTATTAGTATCTCGTTCTTGTAATTTGCATTTCCCTAATACCAAGTAACGTTGAACATATTTTCATATGCTTATTTTCCATCTGTCTATATTCTTTGCTGAAGTATCTGCTTAGGTCTTTGGCCATTTTAAAATCAGGTTATTTTCTTATTGTTCAGTTTTAAGAGTTCTTTGTATACATTGGATAAAAGTCATTTATCAGATGTGTCTTTTGTAAGTATTTTCTCCCTTTCTGTGACTTGGCTTCTCATTTTTTTCATCAGTGTCTTTTACAGAGCGGTTTTTAAGTTTAGTGGAATCCAGCTCATCAGTTATCTCATGGATCATGCCTTTGGTGGTATATCCAAAAAAGTCACCATTATACCTAAAGTCACCTAGATTTTCACCTAAGTTATCTACTAGGAGTTTTATAGTTTCATATTTATATTGGGACCTATGATTGGTTTTGACTTAAATTCTGGGAAGAGTATAATGCCCATGTCTAGATTTATTTATTTCTGCATATGGACGTCCAGTTGTTCCAGCACTATTTGTTGAGAAGACTATCTTTGCTCCATTTTATCACCTTTGCTCATTTCTCAAAGATTATCTGGTTGTATTTATGGGTTATTTTGGGGTTCCCTACTCTTTTCCATTTGTTTGACTATTCTTTAGCCTATACTAGAGTGTTTTGATTACTGTATCTATATAGTGAAGTCAGGTAGTACTGTTCCTCCAACTTTGTTCTTCAACATTGTGTTTGCTATTCTGGGTCTCCATTTAAGTATGAACTGTGAGCAAACATCCTTTTTTCCGTAATTTTTAATTGTGTTGGGATTTCTTCTGCCACTAGAGAATTTTTTTCTAATTTATGATAAATTTCATTATAAATGCTAACCTTTAAAGATTTTTTTATCTCTTTTAAGATAATGGAAATTAAATTGTAAGTACTTTGCTATGTATGGAACATATAAATAGATAAGTTATATTTGACTCTAGTCAGGAAAACACTGCTCCTTTTGTAATTGAATAACCTTGAAAATGTTATAAAAAAATTTAAAACACCAGTGGTGGGAATGTTAGTGTTGCTTCTAGAATTAAAAAAAAAAAAAATTAAAATAGTCATTTTTCTTCCAGTTGTAGTTAGCACTTAATAACCAGATAAGTAGATATTTGTTTCATTACTTTGGAATACAAGATTGCTTCTAATAGAAATAAATCACCTTTTTTAGAATAAAAAAAGGTGTTTTTATGAAATTTTTCTGGGTGAGACTGATAAATACATATATCCATGTATAAACATACATATAAATGTACATATTTATAAATACTAATAAAAGTAAATGGCTTAATAATGTCTTTATTGCCAGTACTGTAACTGTTTTGGAGCCTTAGGAACTACAGGTCTCTCATCTTTGTAACAGTATTTGCCTTTATCATGCTGTTTATAATTGTTCTTTAACTATATTTGTTATATTGCTCCCACCATTTTTTCCCATTACATTACAAAATCTTACATTATAATATGTAAGATTTCTTTAAAAAATAAAATGCACCCTATTCCTAAATATTGGAGAAAGTAATAGTTTTATCTTCCATTGTAAATAAGTAAAAATCCAACAAAATGTTGTAACTTAAAGGATCCTAGGAAGATTATTTCCTCTTCCTCTTCTAGCATAGTTCTTTCACTGTTATAGAGGCTAACATGTCACTGTAGGAATCATGATTCATAAAGTGCTGGCTGGAGGTGGTTTGGTCAGTATAGACGAGATCTTACTGCCATTCCTTTCATTCTTAGTGTGAAGTTGTTTAGTACATTACTTTTCAGAAAGAAAACTGCCAGAGGGCAGGCACTTGCAGCTATAAATTCTAAAGGGACAAGTTGGGATGGAGGGCTGGGTTCACAACACTGATTTCTGTTTAGAAGGGACAGACTTGGATGGGATACCCCAGAGAAGGTTTCGTGCTGCTCCACAGGATGAGGAACGTTGGAATAGAGAGTGAGCAAAGCTGAGGCAGAAGTTGATTATAAGCATGACCTCCCTAACGTTTGTGTGCATGTCATGGCATCCACAATTGCCAGCCTTTGACGGACATGACCTCCAACCTCTCTTCCCCTGTCTGGCTAAAGTGTACTAGATTGTGTAGAGTATGATTGCAATTTGAGAGCCCATGGGAACACTTAGGCATCAGGATTTGTGTCCAGATCTGTGACTTTTTCCAAACAAGAATTAGAGCAGGACAATTATGGCCCTTCTCGGGCTGTTCAGGCTCCTTATGAAGCCAAACTTGGGCTGCAGGTCTCATAATTTCTATTTTTGAATGATTAGTGATGATGTTTATATTCTATAATAAACATAATTGTAGAACTTAAGTTCTGTAGAAATACCCATGCATTTCTTGTACTTTTTTAATTATAAAAATAAAATAACAATACTAAGGAAATTTTTATAGTTCCACTGTTATTTTATCATTTTAATAGTATTGTAATTTTTATATACATCCCACTACTCACTTTTTATCGAATTGCACATGTAGCTTTTAATTTTGTTCACTAAAACTTTACTTAGTTATAATCCATTACTAGATTATACTGTATATACAGTTTTATATTCACTGTTTTCTTTAATGAATACTGAACAGTTTTCATTGTTTCTGCATGGTTCTAACAGTTTTAATGTCTGGAAAAAGAGGGAGTTTTGATTCAGTTTGTAAGTTTCAGATACCATGTGAGTCTCTTTAGACTTTTAATCTTCCCAAGCATTCTAATATAAGCATTATGGTCTCCTTTTGTTAAAGAGAAAGTGAAACTACAACATATTAAGCCCCTTCCCGAGCTAATACATACAGCTAGTAAAGGTTTGCGCCAGGACTGAAACACAAGTTTCTGTGTTGATAAAGCCCACGGCATCTTCAGAACTTTACGCTGCTCCTTTGGTGTTAAGCTGACATTAGCTGTTCCTCTCTTACTGTTTTCTACAGTGAATTTCTACAATGAAATTCCTACATTAGCGAGTGTTTTCAGTGTTTGCAGTTTTCTGCTATTAAAAATAGTGCTACTGTAGTGACCATCTTTCCGCCTGTTATTTTTTCTGTTGAAACATTTACTCAGGATAAATTTCCTAAAATGGAATTATGGCACAAATGGCCACATTTTGTGGGCTTGCCACATGATCCTATGATACATTCTGAATGGATTATATCATTTTGTGGTCATAACAGACCTATGTAGGATTTTAGAAACTTAATGCCATGTTTTTCTGAAAAGTTTATCAGTGTAATGTGATGTAAGATTATAATCTGATGTGTTTGCTATTTTGAATTTGTTTCGTATTTTTAAAGCATATAAGAAAATGGTATCATTCCAGTGAACTTTTTTCTTTATTAGCTATTACTTTTAAATCATGATTACAAAAACAATTTTGCATACCATATTGTTCATGCTTTCCATTGGGTGTACACCCACTTTCAATTGGAAAAACGTATTCTTCCCTGTGATTTTGCTTCATGACTGTGACCGTGTGACCTTTGACCTCCGTAATCATATATTTTTTTTTAAGAGAGGGAGAGATAGAAATGAAGGGGAGGGTAGAGGGAGAAAGAGAATCATAAGCAGACTCCATGCCCATTCCAGAGCCCAGTTTGGGGCTCGAC